>RJWJ010004186.1:0-78264 GCA_004363605.1 Indri indri
AGACTACTAGACTTCTACATATGCATCAATGTGTGAAACTGTGAAGAATACAGCGAAATGGAAAATATGGTCCCAGAGAGCCTTGATATACTCAGTAAAATCTTCATCTGGTGCCAGAGCATCTGATAACAACATTTGATAAAGTAGGGACTGCCAGGAAACACGGAGGTGGTTTTTATCCTCTTTTCCTTTCTTCCACAAACTTCTCCAAACCTGGAAGTTGGAAAGACACACTCTAAGGGCAGGCACCTTAATGACTTTAACAATGTAGAAAAACATTTCAAGAACACTTTAAAAAACATTCGGACATTGGGATAAGATACCCAGTGATAACTAAGCTCACTTTCTGTTTCTAACGAGTATGGAGTTTGAAAGTTTGTATATCTCTTATATAGACGTGTCTAGTAGACAAAAATAACATGTCTCACATATATCTACAGGCAAGTTTTCTATACTATTTTTAAGAAACAGTGTTGGCAAAGGATGGCTTCCTATAAAAAGCATATAGATCAGGTATTTTTCAAGGTCCAATCTTATCTTGACAAGACCAGATTATCCTCAACCATATAATTGCAAGAAAATGTTTTATGCTGTTAGAATCACCATAGTGATTCTATATTTGGACGAGAATATAAAATTACTTGGTCCATGTCAATGCTTCTCAAATTAGAATTCATCTATATATTTCAGGTCTGTAATTCAATGGTAATCTGAAAAGGATATTCTTAACCATCTGAATGAGTACCTTATACTGGCCATGCAACTGAAAAATCTTGAATTACAATTGTGTTTTCAATCATGTAAAGGTCAAAAACTATTATTTTAATTTCTTGAGCCAATAGAAAGAGAATCACGTCAGTTTATTTAATGGTCAAAACATTAGGACACCTAGCAGTTTAAATAGAGAAAAGAAATGAACGAATTGAGTTACTACACAATATAGGTAAGGAAAAAGCAAAAGAATTCCTGTATTAATCATCACCATATTTATGCGGCTTACAGCAATTTAGTTTCAGCAAAATTATATCACTTATAACATGAAATTGTTTAAATAAATCTAAGGTATCAAAAACCCAAGAAACCAAGTCACCCATCATACATATGAGAATTCATTGAGGAGAGAAGATTCTTTGAAAGAAGTATATACAAGAAAATGCCTTAATGTTTCTCCTCCACTCTATGGCATTCTCCCAGTACAATTAAAAAGCACATTAAGAGAGTCCCACTGTGACAGTAGGGGCAATATTTTCCAGAATGCAAAATTGGCCGCTTATTTCCCAATTAGATGGTAGATGAGTGACAAAACCCCATCTCCTCACTGACAGATTAGAGCAAAGCACTGGAGATTTCTCTCAGGTTTGGGGTGAAAGGAGACAGGTGCTTGGCACTGGCCAGGATGCCTCTGAATGTTAGAGATTGGTTGGCATTCCCCTGATGGCTGAATAGGGATGACGGCATAATCGGGAAGAGCCTGAAAATTCTACAGCTTGACAGAATGAAGGTGATGAACTTTCCCAGGGACCCAGTGGACACAGAAGTTAATATGGCTAGGGAGATACTGAAAAAATCCTGCTAAAAACATTGCAGAGTGGAGTTCATGAAGTAGGAGTTGGGAGTTCTTTGGAGCACACATTATCAGCATTAGTGGATGCCACTGTGTTGGTTCCTGTAGTATATCCCTAAAAGGTTTATAAAGTGCCCCACAGGGGGGAAAAGGAAGCAAAAATGTGGATTCTGCCACAGGAGATGGGACTTACGACCAAATTTCAATACAACAAGTCAGTAAGATTGTTCTTTCCTTCTAAACACCTTTCCTCATGTCCCAAACCCAGAGGAAGTAGGAGCAGCCGAGGTGAGGAGCAGGGAAAAATAGAATAGACACATTCTGTTCTCTACTAGCTCTACAGTATTGCAGTTCAGGAGTAAACCAGAGAAGGAAGCAAAATATTAAATAAGAAACTGAAGTTTTTATCTAGCTTTGAATTGGATATATACATATGTGTGTGTATTTCCCTTTGGACCCATTGAAGAAACTTTTAAACATTAAATAATTTTTAAATAATTTTAAGTAATTTCAAAATTACAGAAAAGTTACAAGTACAGTAGAAATCGTTTTTTCCTGAATCATTTGGAAGTAAATTGCTGATACAATCACCCATCATCCTCCAATACTTTAGCATGCTATTTTCCTGGAACAAGGACTTTTCCTACATAACTATACTACAGCCTTCAAAATTGGGAAATTAATACTGATACATTGCTAGCATCAAATCCTCAGACTCCACTAATTTTTTTCTGTCATCCCAATAATGTATTTTATAGCAAAAAATCTAATCCAGGAATACACATTGCATTTAGCTGTCATGTCCCTCTGATGCCCTTCTGTCTAGTAGAGTTTCTTAGTCTACCTCGGCTTTCATAACCTTGACACTTGAAAATTATAGGCCAGTTATTCTCTAGAATGACCCACAATTTGGGTTTGTCTCATGTTTGTTCATGATGAGATTCAGGTTATGTATCTTTGGCAGGAATATCGCGGAAAAGATATATTTTTCTCGGTGTACCCTTGTCCGTGATTTCAATCTGTCCCATTACTGTGATGTTTCCTTTAGCCATTTGATTAAGATTGGATTTCCTGGTAAGTAAAAAAATAGAATTATTTTAATATATGAAAATGACTGAAAAATTATGCCCAATATGCCATCAAAAGGCTGAGAAAAAAAAATTCTACACAGTCTATTTAAAGGCAATAGTGAAGGCTAGAATAAAGTCATATCTATTTGTATCTGTAGATGCAAACAAAAACAAATCAAGACAAATAAAAGCTAATCAAGCTGAAAACAGGAGATATTTGTCCTATATTGTATATTGTTTTATGGTAGTACTTATTTAAGTAACATTAGTAATATTATAATAAAAATAATGTTAAATACTGAGATCCATGAGAACGTGTCTTCACAGACACGTGTCCACACATAACCTGAGTTTGGTGGGGGAAAAAATTATTTAAAGCTGTTCATATTACATAAAATATATTAAGTTCTGAAAGGTGGAAGGATTAGTTTTTTAGTAGCAAATCCAAAAGCCAAACCAAATTTCAACAGCTCAAAGATTTGTTCTTATTCACCCAAAAGGCAATATTCCCATTGTGCCAAATCCCCTCTTTTCTCTACCTTCTAAAGTTGGGGTGGGTAGTAATAATAATCACATTTTAATAATAAAAACGTGTTGGCTACATAGTATGTGTCAAGAATTAGCCTAAGTATTGTGTATGTATTAATATATTTCATTTCTTACTTACAACAGTCTGAAGAAAGTCCTGTGGGTATCCTAACTTAAAATATAAGGAAACTGACGCATGAAAAAATAAAATAAATTTCCCCCACAGCTGCATGTTCTAAGTGGTGAAGTCATTATAGGAATAGTCAGTGTTCTTAATCGCCACAACACACCTTCCCTCTACCTGCCCCACTGGATTCTGCTCTGATAGTTCTAAGTATAAGAATTGTCTTCTTTATTTTTTTACTTGCCTGATGTTGGACACAAGGAAGGAGTCGATAAATATTGTAACTGAATTAATTAATTCAGTTAATTGAATGAAACAGAGGAGAAAACAATGCTAAATGCAGAAATCAATACGTTAGAAGTACAAAACTCTAACCATGATAATAAAAGATTTTAACTTATGACTAAGTCTAAGGGGCCTAGATTATTACAAATGAAGACACAAGTTTCTAAATCCTCTGCAGGAGATTAGTAAGGGCCTGAATCAGAGGATGGAAATGTTAAAGTTCACAAAACAGATGCAGAAACAGTGGCAATAAGAAATAAACAATACGAAGAATGGGATGGTGAAATGACAACAGGATTCAGAATTAAGTCTAATGATTGGTTTGCCATCGCTCAGAATCAAGTTGGAGGAAAACTAAATAGTTCCAAGGAATCTAGCCATGATTCCAGTCATTAATAAATGCACTATTAGAATGTTGGGGAACACAAATATAAGATAAATAAGCCTATTTGTTTTAATAGCATGAATTTAAAAATATAGTTAATCAAAATATGCAATCATATCAGTTGGTAATTTTGCCTAGACCGACCTAATTAGTTGGCTGATTAAATTGACCTAGAAAATTTTTAGATGAACACATGTGCTCACAAATATAGTCTAAATTAACCAACCAAAGAACTAGTATTTATTGAATATATCTATGGACTAGCACATCTATTAAATAAATTAACATGCATTTGGGGGAATTTGTGGCTTTCAGCAGGTGTTTGGCTACTGGCAATAAATAATTATATTACTAGTAAATGTTCTGCACAGTTACTGCTTTATTTACCTGCTAATATAAAAAATGCATCAAGGATGAAAGAATCATTATTGCATTACAGTAAAACTATGATTAAAAAGCAAACTTTAAAATGCCCAGTTTAAAATCCTACTGGCAAACAGTGTGAAAGTGTGTTGAATACTGTTCTAAATAGCATTGCTAATGCGGCTGAAAGAAGGAAATGAGTTGAGTTATTAAAAGTTAGAGAAATGAACAAGAAACAGAAAGCAGGTCACATAAACTAAAATGGTCCATTGAGGAGCTTGCCACAGAACACATGAAGACTGGCTATAAAAATAAAAACCTTTGACAATGCTGATTAGGTCTAAAGACAAAATAAATAACATGGGAAAATAGAGTCTCTATTATTAGACGGCTTTCAAAAAAAGCAAAGGGGGCCACATTTTCTGCAATTGAATTGTTATTTCAGAGGTTTGCAGGTTTGGGGTTGGGGCAAGCAAAGTAACTGCCATATGATCTGACCACCCGGTAAGGTTCAAGCAGCCACAGCAATGCAGATCTGAGGACCCTGTTCCGGTGGCTCACTAGCTGGTAAAGACTAATTAGTGAGGACAATCAAGAACAGAGATTTAACGTGAAGCTTGGTCAAGCTCAGTATCATTTTTACTGAAGTGACAACAGTTTCACATAGAAGAATAAATTTCACCATCCAATCCCATCCACACCAACACCTTCAGTAGAATTAAGAAGATTTGTTTTTCCATGGAAGATATATGAGAGTGTGTGTTGTTTTTCCTTTGAAAGTACCTGCCTTTGATGACAGGGCTCATGCCTTTCTTTAAGACTGATGACAGCCCCAGGCATTGGCATAGGCAGGTATCTCCTATAAATATTTGAGTGATTCTCCTGGTCCTTGAATTATTGCTACTGGATGAAAAGGAAATATTGATGCCTAGAGCTTTCCCCAGAAATCCCTGAAAGGCAGTGGCTCCTCCAGAGAAGTCTATCTGGCTCTAACATAGAGCCTCATGTCTCTGTCATTCAGCACTGAAAAGCGGAATGTGAAAACGCTGAAAGGAGGGCAGGGGCCACCGTTTCTATATTGTCAGTTCACAAGATATCGGAAGAACATGTAAGGACCATATTGTACAAGACTGAAATTTCAAGCCTCTGACTCCACGTTTCATCTAAGGAGCTATGCCTGGTGGCTCCAGCTCTTAACTGCTGCAAGAGAAAAGCAGCTACTCATTTATTTTCATTTTCATGGAATGATAAGTAAACCCAGTTAGGTTAGCATTTTCTTTTTTGATTTTGGTGTCTAGAAAGATTTAAAAAACACAATCTACAAGTAGCTAATAATCATTCCAAGAATATTGTTTTTAAATATGCTCAAAATAGCAAAATATGCACCACTTTTTGCATGTATTTTTAAATTTACATAGTATGTAAATGATTCATGCTGCCCAATGGTTCTGCAATATGCTTTTTGCATTCAGTATTATCTCTGAAATCTGCCCATGTTGATACTTGGCTTGACAACAGGGCAAGACCATCTTTACTGAAAGATATCTGGGTATCATAATTCCAAACCAAGAAACTCACCTGAAAAACAAAGGTAATCAGATGCCGAAATCCTGAAGCAAGTGCTGAAGTGAGATGTGCCACCTGAAACCTTCCCAATCATCATAGAATAGTTATTACCAATTGATCAGCTGCACTCTGAGCCTCTGCTTTCCTAATATGGGATAGAAATAATCTGAGGTTTTTCAGCTTTAAAAGACCTCCGTGGAACTTTATCTATCAACATTTAGATGCTGTGTTGGATTGGACTGTGTATGGCAGTAAAAGCCTCCACTCAGCACTCAAGTCTGATCTCTGAGTTTTTATTTTCTAGCTCTAGTTTATTCTACATACTATATAATATTCCATTACATGAACTGTCAAAAACTTATTTCTCTATTTGTCTATTTATAGATATTTGGGGTTTTTGGTTTTTTCTATTTTTTTTTCTTATTACTATGACAACAGCATACTGAAAGCTATTGTTCATGTCATCCTGTGTATAACACTGGAATGATGTCATGACAAAATCAGACACAGCCAAAAAAAATTTGTGTCAGTAATTTACTTAAATACTCAGCTAATAGTAATGTTTTACTCTCTTAAACAATCACCCCTAACCTCTACAAACCTTCAACATCACACTCACCTTTGCTCCTCTGAATAAATATGGTGAGTCACCTTGTTTTCAAGTGTATATGGTTCACCTCTTGTCAAATGTATGTCTTCAGTTTTCTCTTTCTTTGTTTTTTTTTTTTCTTTTTTCCTTGTGTAACCAGCGTCTAGGAGTTTTCTCTTTCAATCTTTTGTTTGTTTTGAGTTTATACCTGTCCTGTTGATCACCAAGAACTTCCTGAATCCAGGTGTGTGCATGTAGGGGGAGGGGAGAAACATCTCAGACTTATTCAGATGTTTCGTATAAAGCCTGTAATTTCAATATGTAAAGAAAATGAGGTATGTTCCTCCCTAGCTCAAGCTACTAAGCACTTTTCTTCCTGCATTTCAATTCTTTTTTTTAAAGTAGAATTCTTAATCTGTGGCCCTTTTTTTATAATAATACATACCTAAAATAGAATTTTTAATACTGATATATGCACATATTCAAATTTAAGAGCTACTGCCAAAGTTCTGGTCTCAGTCATACAGTGAATAATCATCAGTGAATAATAATTTCCATTTCCTTCCTCCTTGCCAACATTAGGTATAGTTATATAAACTTTTTACCAATCTGAAGCAACAGGAAGATATTTCATTGTAATTTACTTTGTAAGCTGTTACTGTTAATAAATCTGGAGATCTTATACTTATTAGCCACTCAAAGACTTATTTTCTATGGATTGATTTGCCCTTCTACATATTATTTTGTAGAAGTTCTTTATTTATCTTAGGTATTGATCATTTGTTTTCCCTGTTGCAAATAACTTCTACATACCACTTGTCTTTTAATTTTGCTGATGGTCTTTTGAATTTTCAATTTCGATGCACCTAAATTTATGCATTTTTTTCTTTGTGATTTGTATTTTATCATGACTATTAAAGTACCATAAAATATTTTCTTCTAATAAATTTAAAGTGAAATAGATATGATATATATGGAAGAGAAAGAGATAGAAGGATAAAATAAACAGATAATTTAATTCTAAAAGGGTCAAAACAATTACATCATTTTATCAATATAACTATCTCAATATGCCTTCAGTTGCATTAAATATCATTGACATTTCTTTTAATTTTTTGTCAATTTGATATTTTTAATAAAGCACCTTGATGTTTCAGATTATATTTATGTTTATTATTAAAATAATTGAAATTTTTATCCTATTGAATATTATGGGTCCTTTCTATGTGAATTATTTATTCTGATTGAATTGCTAGTGTTATTATTTTGTAATATATTTTATAGAAAGGGTGTTGCATCTTCTTTAAATAATCTCAAGAAATATTTGCTTATAATACTTTTGAAAATCAGAACCATTTTATGGCCAAAAATCATATGGAAAGATGTTCAACTTCATTAATCATTAGGGAAATGCAAATCAAAACCACAATGAGCTATCACCTTATACCTATTAAGATGGCTACCATAAGAAAACATAGAAAATAATAAGTGCTGGGCAAGATCTTGAGAAATTGGAACACTTGTGCACTCTTGGTGAGACTATAAAATGGAAAACAGCATGGTAGCTCATCAAAAATTAAAAATACAATTACCATGTGATCCAGCAATTCTACAACTGGGTATACATCCAAAAAAATTGAAAGCAGGGTCTTGAAGAGATATTTGTACATCCATGTTCAGAACAGCATAATTCACAATATCCAAAAAGCAGAAGCAGCAACCCAAATATTTATCAAAGGAGAAATGGATAAACAAAATATGGTATATACATACAATGGAATATTTTTCAGTCTTAAAAAGGAAGGAAATTCTGACACATATACTACATGTGGCTGAATCTTGAGGACATTATGAAAAGTGAAAGAAGCCAGTCATGAAAAGTCAAATATTGTATGATTTCACTTATATGAGGTATCTGGAGTAGTCAAACTCATAGAAACAGAAAGTAGAGTGATCGTTGCCAGGAGATGGGGGAGGGGAAATGGGTATAGAGTTTCAATTTTGCAAGATTAAAATATTGTGGAGATTAGTTGCACAGCAATGTGTATATACTTAACACTACTGAAATACACATTTAAATATGCTCAGGATGTTAAATTTTATGTTATATATATTTTTACCACAAAAATGAAACAAATATTTTCTCTTCTCACATCTATTTTTCTGGTTGACTTCTTCCATTGCTTTTATTAGTTTTATTTAGTTTTTGAATCTCAGATTCATAGAACTAGCTATCTCGTGCTTCAGTTTGTGCCATGGCATCTTCATGTAAGGCACTGCTCTTATTTTATTTATCCTGACCCTACTTCTACATGCCCCATGGACAAAAACTCCTGCACACTTGAAAAATTATATGAGATTTTTCTGTGCAGATATACATATTTAATGTACACAAACAGAATTTTTATATAGAGATGACTTTTCTTTTTTAAAATTTCTTTTCACTCAAGAGATGATTGTTTGCATCCTAGTTTTGTTAATGATCTTAAAAAGAATGTGTCTAATTTTTTTTTCTATTGAGTGTGGTATTTTAAAAATAGAATTTACTGAATCAAGAACATCCCTTCTCTCATTAATTTTATTCAAAATATTCCTAATTTTTTTTCAAAAATTCCTAATGTTTACTCACTAACTTGACCACAATAAACTATTTTTAAAATACTGTTGTATTAAAGTAGTTACCATTTTATTCAGAATTTTTTTTTTAGGGGCAGGGCACAGTTTTGCTCTGTCTCCTGGGCTGGAGTGCAGTGGCGTCATCATAGCTCACTGCAACCTCAAGATCCTCCTGCCTCAACCTCCCAAGTGGCTAGAACTGCAGACACTCACCACCACGCCCAGCTAATTTTTCTATTTTTCTGTAGAGATGGAGTCTCGCTGTTGCTCAGGATTGTCTCAAACTCCTGGCCTCAAGCGATCCTTCCAATTTGGCCTCCCAAAGTACTAGGATTACAGGAGTGAGCCACTGCACCCAGCCAGGACTTTTTATTTGTATAGATTACATTTGTCTCTAGTTTTATATTTTAAACTGTCCTATCTATTATAGAATTCAGTTTAAGCTAATCTCATTAAATAAATTTTGTAACAATTTGTTTTAGATGAGATTATCCAGTCCTGAAAATTTTAGTAGGACTCAAGACATAAAACTATCTAGACTTTGAACTTTTTGCAGGGAAGAGAAATGGGATGATTTTAATTCTATTTTTTTTTTTTTTTTTTTTTTTTTGAGACAGAGTCTCACTGTGTTGCCCGGGCTAGAGTGAATGCCATGGTGTCATCCTAGCTCACAGCAGCCTCAAACTCCTGGGCTCAAACACTCCTTCTGTCCCAGCCTCCCTCGTAGCTGGGACTACAGGCATGCGCCACTATGCCCGGCTGATTTTTTCTATATATTTTTAGTTGTCTGATTAATTTCTTTCTATTTTTAGTAGAGATGGGGTCTCACTCTTGCTCAGGCTGGTTTAGAACTCCTGAGCTCAAACAATCCGCCCGCCTCGGCCTCCCAGAGTGCTAGGATTACAGGTGTGAGCCCCCGCGCCCGGCCTTTAATTCTATTTTATTTAATGATTATTAGAATATTCAAATATTCTATTTCTTATTTTCTCAATTTTGTAACTTTTTTTTTTTATAACTGTGCCTACTTCATCTGGATGTATGCAGTTTATTGAATAAGTTGGACCTGGTAAGTTTCAAGAAAAAAGAAACTTAATCTTTTCTTGACCACTGCTTTTATACACTCCTTTGAATATTTTGTCACTGTTCTAAATGAAGTCTTGGTTTTTTTTCCTTGTCACATACATATTAACAGTAAAAGCCAAGTCTAATCAAATCTCTTTCCATCAGAAACTTGCTGCCTTCCCCAGCTCAGGTCTGACTTAGTTTCTTCTCTTCTCCAGCACCTTTTTCTTCTACTTTTTCTTCCCATAATCACTATGCTGACTCTGACTCTTCCATAGAGGAGAGGAAGAAGGTAGAATAAAAGAGGTATAGCAAAAAGATCTTCCCTAACCAATACCGTTGTAATCTGTTACTGACGGCCTTTGGGTGTGGCCAGTGACTGACGGTGACTATTTTGTGGAATTGTCTTAGAGGGTTCATTCAGGACCTATTTCTAAGGATCCATTTCTGAAGATCCACCATCTACATTTCCTTAATATGGAACATTCTGTGTCTGGCCAGCAAGTTACAACTCTTTCTCAGCTGTTGGTTTGTGTGCACCTCACACAAACTCCATCGCGGGGGCTCTCACCCATTCAGGCTATCATCCTCTTGGAATGAGAGGGACTCTAGGAAACATATATTCACTCCAGTGCCGCCTCAAAAATCTACAAATAAAAACTGTTAGGTAGTATTGTCTGTTGGCTTTGCCACTACAGGTTTGTCAAAATAACCTCTCATCTTTAAAAAATTTTCCAGGACAAAATGAATCACTAGCCCTATGTTCTCCAAATTCCAAGAACATATATTAAACTCCAGGTGGTCTGTGAAGAACGCCTCACTTGTTTGGGAGTGGAGTGGAACATAACATTACTCTAACAGTTCTCAATTTAGAGAAATTTTTTCTTTCCAATCTTCTATTTTCATATCACTCTTACCGCCCCATGCAGTCTGGACCTGAGAATGAGTTAAACAATGGGAGAAAAAGTAGTTTGACAATCTCTTAGTATTCCCTTCACTGAAGATACAGAGCCTATTGTTCTGCTAAGAGTCACTGCTAAAACTCTAAAAGGACAAGAGAAATAAAAATGTAACAGCTTGATACATAAGTATGCTAATTTATTTGTGTCTATTAGTGATATCTTTTATTATTGGAATAACTATCATGATGATTATTTCCTTTTTTGTTGTTCTATATTTTATTAGTATTTTCTTTTTTTAGATTAACCTTACCAAAAATTTTTTTCTCATTACTTGCTTTTTTAATTTTTTTTTTTTGTTACCCACATTTGCTGTTTGTGTTCCCTATTTCAGTGATTTTTTATTCTTTTATTTGTTATTTCTAATTTTTTGTTTCCTCTGTTGCTCTTTTTCTATATTTTTGAATTTGGCTAATTTTTTTTTTAAATAATCTTTGTGTTTGATAAATGTACTCAAAGATGTCCGTCTCTAAATTCTACTTTGGTTTAATCTCACAAATATTGAGATTGTATTGATATGTATTATTTTTATTTCATTTAGTATTTTATAACTTCCCATGAGTTCCTCTTTAGCAAAAGAAATATTTATTTTAGGTTCCAAATATAAAGAATTTTTTAAGCTGTCCTTTTGTTACAGATTTCTAAATTTATTGAATTATGGTCAAAGAGCAAAGTCTTAACATAATGATGATTCTTTAGAATTATTGAGGTTTCTGTTGTGGCCTTTTACAAGGAATCTGCCAAGAATTAATTAAAAGAATATTTTTGTTGTTTTGGGGTATACATTTCTACATGGAACTAAATTTTTTAATTGTGTTACCCAAATATACTATATTAAGAGGTTTTGTCTGCTGTATCTTTCAATTTAAACAACAATTTTGAAAATATCTATTTTTCCTTATTCTGAGGATTATTGTGGTATGTTTTAGGCTACATTGATAAAAATATGTACATGATCATTATTTCTTCTTGATCTGATTTTTTAAAGCAATAAATAACATCTTTTTTTTTTTCCTGTACACTTTCACCTTAATCTCTACTTGGTGCATTATTAAAACAAATATTTCAGATTTCATTCAGACACTGCTTCCCCCTTGTATCTTTGTTCAAATGTCACAAGGCCTTTCCAGGCCACTGGATTTTGTTTGTTTGTTTGTTTGTTAATTTTCTCACCATGACATTTATTCATATTTACATGAGTACATCCAGTTGTGTATGTGTGCATATGTGAATCGATATCTCAGTGTGCTCTTGTTTTCCTATAATAAGGACAAATGGGGCTTCCGTCTGGAGGATTTAGTGTAATTAAATGATTAAGTGGCAATAGCTTGGATTCAGATAGTTCCTTTTATTCTATAGACAACTCTACATTTTTGCCAAGTAGGAATTATACAATTACCTTCCCAAGTTGGAGAGATTTTTGTTTTGCTGTGTTGTGTTTTGGTTTTGATGGGGAAACTGTTTTAATGCTCTCTTTTCCACTAAGCAATGGCAGCCAAGTGTTCTGAGGTCTCCTCTCCATGACTACAAAGCTTCAGAAGTGGACTGACTCTGGAGACAGTTTAATCTTTCAGCTCTCATAGGAGGGGTCTTGAAGTTTCTACACTGAGTGTAGGTAGTCAAATATATTTCCATTTGGGGGTCCTTGAGGACAAATCACTTATAGTGGACTCTGACTTATTTATAATGATCATGAAGTCCTCAGAAGGTTCAAAAAATTGAGAGCCTGAGATTGTGAAATTAATGTCATTTTGAAATCAGTCAGTCTCTAGACTGGAGCTGCCTTATGGAAATTCTTAAAAGTATAAACATTATATAAACAGTAAAAGACACTTTTCAGCCCTGCCCAAACCAAATAGTATCACTCTGTCATGTCTCTGTTGACTTCTCTTGCTGCACTCTGGCCTGTTGTGTTGGCTCAACTCTCCCTGTGCAGGTTCACTCAGATAACTTCCAGGCCTCTGTTTTTTTGTTTGTTTGGTTGTTGTTGTTTCGTTTTTTTTAAAACTCATTAACAATATATTCTTTTCATTCCTTTTAACACCCAAAGCTGATAAGTTTGCTATGACATGTTATGTTGCTACCACCCTTTTGGAGAGCAACATGAATTTCAATATATATAAAGAGTCAAAATTATGTTTGTATCCTATAAACCATTTAATTCTATTGATGAAATTTTATCCTGAGGGAATTATCTAAAATATAAAAACATGTTTCTCATGAGTGCATGTATGCATTAGAACACTATTCATAATAGGAGAAAACTAGAAATAACCTGAACGTGTAACCATGGGGAATTGGTTAAGGGAACTCTCATATATCTACTCCTCATAATATTCTGAAGCCACTAATGTTATCAATGTTGATGAGTTGCACTGGGAAGGACACAATATCATTTCTGTAGTCTTTCTGCCAAAAATGCACAAATTCGAAAGTTCTCTGTCAATATAACAAGGTCTCCTTATCAGCATTAGGTGTTAAACTGTGATGAGGAAACAATCAGATAAACCAAATTAAAGGACATTCTTCAAAACAACTTTCCTTTACTTTTCAGAGTGTCGGTGTCTCAAAATGTCTCAAAAAACAAAGAAAAACTGTGGAACTGTTCCAGATTAAAGGAATGAAGCGACATGACAACAAATTCAATGAATAATCCTGGATTAAATCCCAGAATGGAAAAGAATTCTATAAAAGTGATGATTGGAACAACTGGCAAAATTTGATTTCACGATTTTATTTCAGATAAAAGTACTAAATCAGTATTACATTTCATGACTTTGTTAATTGCATTATCAGGCCACTGTTTTATCAACCCCCAGCCTTCCTTACCCTTCCTCCCTGCTTCACTTTTCACCGCAGCATTTGTCACATACAATACAATACATTCAGTACACAATAGAATTTAACTACTCATTTTGTTTGTTATCTGTCTTCCCTGAGTTAAAAGGTCAAAAATACACCAACCAGGTATTTCATGTTTTGCTCCCTGCTGTATCGCTGCACCTGGAATAGGAGCTAACACCTAGCAGGCATTCCATAAATATTTGTTGAATGAATAAACAAACACTTCTTACCCTTTAGTTTAAACGCATGCCTTGTAGACAACAGTGTCAGTTATCTAAGCTCTGTTCCCACATTTCTGTGTTCTGCTATGTGTTGGGAGGGCCGCGAGTCTGCAAGTGACATTTCCCAGGATCTCTTGCCAACTGTCTTCCTGTCAAGTTCTGCTAATGGGAGTCCTAATAGGAATTTGGAAGGTGAAGAGAGGAAAAATGCCTCTCATCCTGCTTCCAGGTTGTGAGAGTCTTCAGCAGCCATGGGCAGCAGAAGCAGTGACAGAGCAACAGCGGCCACAGCACAGCCAGCACTGCCTGTAGCCACAGCGTAGGCCATGGCCCAGCCCTGGCCATGCGGGCAAGTCTGGTGTACCTTGAACAGGGTGTGACAGCATCTCCATCAGTTCATCAGCAGGCATGGACAACCAGGCTCCAGCCCCGAAGTGTCAGCAAGCTTCTGTTCTTTGGGTATCACCTCATGTTTTCTGCTTCAACTGATCATCTGCATTTTGTTCATCCAACGTCTATATAACCAATTACCTGTATTAAAATCTCCTCTAAATACCCAGTTTCTTTCCTCAATGGGATGTTGACTAATAAAACAACATACTGCTGAATCTTATTTTTAATCTAATCTATCTCTAGATTTTTGAGTTTAACTCACATTTATTGAAATTATTCTTACAATGGAATTGTCTTGTGTATAATGCTTAGTATTCTAAATTCCCATATTTTCTTTATTTTTTTTTTCTCCTTTCCTACTTTTTATAATAGGAAGGTTAAATTTTTAAAACTTGTTGAAAGTCGTATGGTTTCTAAACTGTATGTATTTTACAATTTAATATCTTGAAAGCCAGAATGATTTGAAGTCTACAGCACTCTGCAAACATTGTTGGCCAGGCGGTATTGTGACCCAGTTTTCATTTCCTGAACATACAGGAATATCAAGTTCCAGCATCAAAACTTACAGAATTGGTGTCAACAGTTTGGAAGAAAGTCCTAGCAAAAACTGGAGAGGAGAATATTTTTAACCACCAGGAATAAAATGATATGGGGAAGGGGTCAGCAGAGGCAGTGAACGGGACAAATTTAGCAACATTCCTAAGCAGAGTCTAAAATAGGCCTGCTCTACCTGCAAGGCATAGTAGTTTTACTTTTATAAATTCTTTAAAAAATACTGCATAATCACTCTTTGTGGCACACAGGATAATTTTGTGCTGGAAAATACAAACATCAATGATACCAAGTTAAGAAGTAATTTAAGAGAGTTGGACTCCCCTAAAGAATTTTTAGGAATATCTTAACTGGTTTTATTTTGGCTTTCTTTTTTTATTTTCATAAGACTGATGATGTCTAAAAGAGCTATTTGAATACGAATACGAATTCTAAGGATAAGAAACCATAGTGTCTTGATTGGCAGCCCTTTTTCATAGTGATAAATGAAATGATGGCACATTTTACAATTGATGGCATCTTAAATTCTATGTAAAACAGCAGACGTACTATTTTTGTTTTTGTGTAATTATGTCTAACTAAAACTCAAATTTGAATTTATTTTTAACTATTAATTTCTTAAATTTATTACTATCTATATATTTTCCTTGAAATAGAAAATTATTCTCAGCCCCCACTGATCTCCAAAATTCCTCATATCCCTATCATGTTAGAATCATCTAGAATTTTAATTCTGGATTGTTATGAAGTTCATTTGTTTGTTTTTGTCTGTTCATTTATTGTTTTTGCTTATTAAGACAATAATAATATTTACAAAGCTATAGCTCCATAGTGTTACCACCTCCTTGATTTATTTTTCTTGCTAGAGTTCTTCCTTCAAGAATAATTTCAAAAGTGATCCTTGTATGATAGATAAATTTTCTGAGGTTCATTGACCTGAACCTCAGAAAATAAAGATATTTCATTTTTATCACTAAATATTAGTTTATTTGAAAAAATCTATACTCAATGTTCTTTACCTTCAGTCCTTTTCCACATTTCATTCTTTAATTCATCTGGAAACAACTTTTTCATACCATTTATTTAATAAAGCATTGGTGTATAATTCTTTCATGAGCATATACTTAATTCAGAGATACACCAATGCATGTTCCATTCCATTTTCTACACATTGTTTTGTCAGTACCACACTACCAACTGTTGGAGCCCTAATGGAGTGACATATGCAGTTATCCCACTACGGTAACTCTGGATGTCAGCTATCCATTCTAGGTCATCTTTTCTTCCCTTGCAACCATCCCATCTTTGTTTGTGGAAGATAATCCTCAAATTACAGGTAGTTAAACTTTGTAATATCTTGTAGATGTATTCATAAAACAATGAAGAAACCCAAAGAGTTGGTTTTGTCTTCCCCTAACTACCAGAAGTGAATCCACACATAAAAAAAGAAAGAAAAAAGAGAGGCAAATATTTTGGGAGAGTCCTGTTTATAGGGAATGTGACTTGTTCCTCCATCCTAATCATCCCATCCCAAGAAGAATTTCCCTTGTAATTTGAAATGGGAGGTTGGTGAGTACTTCTCATCTGAATCTCTCATAGAGACTTGTGCTCAGCCAACTCGTGCAAAAGAACAATAAACCAAAATGAGCAAGTATCAGTATGCATGTAACGCGCGCACACACACACACACACACACACACACACACACACACACACCCTTAAAACACAACACACCTGTAGTGGTAAAAGGAAAAGACTGGGAGAGAAAGCTTAAAGATCTCCACAAGATTGCAAGGGTACATTGAGCCAGCCACAAAGGGGTAGCAGACAAAAGGGGCTGGCTTGCCACCTTCAAGAAACAGCTTGGCAGAGAATACAGCCTGTATCAGTGGGACTTTGGGGGTCACACTCCATGGACTGCTTCTCCAGAATCCCACATGGCAGGCGGTGGGACAGGTGCACAGCTGGGTCACCAAGTGGGCCACATGTCAGAATCAGCTATGCACCAGCACCGCAGAGGACATGAACAGCTGGAGCCCACGGAGCTCTGACACTTGGTAATAAAAACTCTGACTCTGACTTTAAAATTATCTGACCAACATTACTGTAATGAAATAAACCACATTGCTTACACTATTATATAACGTGTGCTCAAGAATACAGTTGGTATTGGCTGTAAAATAAAACGTTTCGTGTTGTACACATATGATTGCTAACTGTTCAATTAATTCTTAGGATGTTCTAAAGGAGACAATAGCTGATATTTTTACTTTTCAACATTTCTGGAAAATACAGTGGGAATACAGTTCAAATGCATATTAAAAATGCAAACCATTTAACACAATAATTCCATGTCTAAGAACCCATTTAATTAGACTACATGCAGATATGCTTAAAGGTATAATTTTTTTATTTGGTTACAAATAGATTTTCATTTTAAGTCAGTGTTTAAACAATAGAAACATTTGACTATCAATTTGATTCTATTCATCACTTTAGACATTCCCAAAGCTTTGTCTTACAGAGATCTTCTTTGGCCATCTTGTTACCAAGGAGATTTGTTAATGTATTAATGAACAAATGCTTGGATTTTTCATTACTTTAAATTTCAAAATTTACAGCATTTTGGTCAGAAAAAAAATCTATCTTGAATAATTTCTGCCATTTAGGATGCACTGAATATACTTTGTAGCCTAATATGTAATTTTTTGGGGGGGTAAAGATTTTATGTAAACTAAAAAATAGGTTGTATTATTTATTTTGGGATAAAATTTTTACATATAAACCAATGTTTCATTTTTATTAATTATGTAATTATAATTGTTTATGTCCTTATTTATCCTTGATCAATTATGTTTCCCTTTCTTTTTTAAGCATTGCCTTATATATTTGGATACATTATTAAGCATCACCAAAAAGCCCATGAATATTATATTTTTATTTAAATATAGATAACAGATTTTAGCCCATTTAATTATTTTTACCTTTAGTTATCAACTTCATCTAAAATTAAAATTGCAGCTGAAACTTACTTTTTTTACTTGAGAAATGCTGCCTATTCATTTTCAAAAATTCTGATTCATGTAGTTTTAGATAGATTATTTTGCTCATTAAACCCAAACTGCCAACATGTTTCTTCAATAGAATGCATAATCCAATTATACATGTTGACCAAATTGACATGCTTTTCCTTACTTTCTTACTTCTGTCACTTTGTTTTATGTTTCTTTTTTCGAAGAAGTAGTTTTTAATTTTTCTGTTTTTATGCATTTCTCTTATTGTATTAAAGTATTCCAGAGAAAAAGAACCAATTATATGAGGAATGTATCCAGCCATGTAACTGTCTTGTGATATTAACAATGGCTGGATACTTTCCTGACAGTCCTTGCATACATGCAAACATGTATGCACACACACACACACACACACACATACACACACAGATTTATTATAATAAATTGGCTCATGTGATTACGTAAGCTGAGAAGTCCCTGCTGTCTGCCATCTGCAAGCTAGAGACCCAGGAAAGCCAGTCATTTAATTCTAGTCTGAGTCTGAAAGCCTGAGAACCAAAGGGGGCAATGGTGTAACTCCCAGTCCAAGGGCAGGAGAGACTAATGTCCCAGCTCAGCAGGCAGATGCAAAGAAAAAATGGGTGATTTCCTCCTTCTTCAGTGTTTTGCTCTATTCAGGCCCTTCACAGATTGGATGAAGCTTACTCACATTAAGCGGGGGGCAATCTATCTTACCGAGTCCACTGATTCTAATGTTAATTCCGTCCTAAAACACCCACACAGGCACCCCCAGAAATAATGTTTAATTTGGATACTCTTTGACCCAGTCAAGTTAATACATAGAATTAACCACTACGATATTTTTATAATTTTTTATTTTTTCTACTATCCTTAACAATCTTCTACAAAGTAAAAAATTTGAGTTTAACTGTCTTAATGTCTATTACAAGTTTTTTACAAACATGTTTTTATATATCTTTATTTCTCTAATTAACATCATCAATCATAAAACAATAATTTAACCATGTAAAAATTCAACTATTATGCTGAATAGCTTGTATTTGAACCCATGGCTATATGAACCACATGCTCATACTCTCAGCATTATCATTGTTTTCAAAAATATTGACTTTACTTAATTTTAAAAATAATATTTACGATAATCATTTAAATTGGCCTTTGTGACTGTTTTGATATCTACAACTTGTTTTTTAAAAAATTTAATGACCTATTATTGTTTTTAATTTTTATTCATCTCTTACTTGACTAAGATATGGCTTCAATAAGATTTTTCAAGGGCACACATACAATAGTTTTTGGAGATCTCTACATAGCCAACAATGCCATTCTAGTAAATAGCAACTTACCTAATGCAAAATTTTTGAGTTGTGAATATTTTCTTTTCAAACTCTACAGAAACTGGTATTTACAGAAATGAGGCAGAGACATATAAGTAGGGGCCCAGCCACTGCCACAGATGTGGGTGTCAATGCCCAGTCTTGGCATTGCTCTCTGTGGTAGGTAGAATAACAGGCCCCCAAAGACATCCTAATTCCCAGGACCTGTGACCATGTTACCTTACATGGCAAAAAGGACTTTGCAGATGGGATTAAATGTAAAGATCTTAAAATGCAGAGATTATCCTGGATTATCCAAGCGATCCCAAAGTAATCACAAAGACGCTTGTAAGTGAAAGCGGGAGGCAAGGACGGGAGAGTCAGAGAAGCAGATGTGACTATGGAAGCAGAGGTCAGAGTGATACAGGGCCATGAGCTGAGGAATGCGGATTCCTAAAGGCAAGGAAACAGATTCTTCTCTAGAGCCTCCAAGGGGAATGCAGCCCTACAGACACACTTTAGAAATCTTTCTCCCAGAATTGTAAGATAATAATTTGTGCTGTCTTCAGCTGCTAAGTTTGTGGTAATTTGTTACAGCAGCAATAGGAAACAAATGCACTCCCTGTTCATGGGCTTACCATGCCATGTATGCCATGTAAGGGCCACATGCCATATATGCCATGTAAGGGCCACATGTTGAGGCTGCTTGGCTGAGATAGAGAGACTCCCTCCCTCCTCTATGCATAAGTTCTATCCCTTCTTCCTAGCATGGGATTCAGCTACTATTCCATCATTTTTTAATGCTCTTTAATGCTATTTCTACAGGATCACCCCATTTTCATGATAGTCCTCAAAATCCCCGGAGTGTTTTCTCAT
Organism: Indri indri; assembly: GCA_004363605.1. Lineage (NCBI taxonomy): Eukaryota > Metazoa > Chordata > Mammalia > Primates > Indriidae > Indri > Indri indri. The sequence goes on from RJWJ010004186.1 coordinate 20,349, forward strand.
CTCCAATTAGTCAGACCTACTGTTTCTGCTTTACAGGCTGGCACTTGACCCCTTGAAGCTGGGAGATACTGGCACCAAACAACGTAAGTTTGGTTTACTTCCAACTCAGCCTCTGTAGGCAATCAGACACCCCTGTAATATCCAAGACATGCAAACAACCCTCGGCTAACCGACAACATTGGCACACTCCTCCAGTCCAGTCCAGAACAATGTGGCTAAGGTTGAAATTCCTGCCTTAGTTTCAGGTCAGCAGCTGCCTGTCTTCGATGCTGGCATTCTTTGAGTTTCCAGGTAGGAAGATTCCCTTGCACGGCTGGCTGCCTTGCTCTGCCTGACCAGGCTCAGCCAAAGTACCATTTTGAGCTCTGAGAGGTATGACACTTTAGGTTCACTAACGTTTTATCTTCCTCTGGTGTAAGAGGGCTAGATATGACTTAATTTTCCTGTCAGCTACATACTTACTTCAGGACCCCTGGCCATGTGCAGAAAGCAGTCCACTGGTCCTGAATATTTTCTAACACCTAGTAATGAGAGTATCAAGGGCTTCTGTGGTCTTTCCTGCTTCCAAGTCTTGGTCAAGCCTAACCCCATCCATTCAATGGGTTTCAGTAACTTTGAATTTTAGGAAAGTTTAAGATTTATATCTTTTGCCTCTCATTTGGAACAATCCTGTTTGTGGAAAGTTTCCCAATTCTTTCTCTGCAAATATCAAACTCTACTATATCAAATATTAAAAAAAATAATTAAAAATTAAATCTGATTCACTAGTCACCCTGCTACATGCATATGTATCATACATTGTCAGGATGATTTCAAAGGAGCTTCTTTGACTTCCCAAGTCTTGCAAAAATTTTGTGTATAAATCATCCTCACAGTTTGCTTGCCACTCTTCGCTCACTAAGCCCTGATGCAGGGTCTACAGGGGCCGGCCAGAGGACAGAGCTTCCTCCTGTTCCTCCATCCCTGTTTTAAATATTTTTTCTATTCAATGAACGTCCTTCCATCCTCCTCGCCTTGTTTCACATTCTTTGCATCCTTTCTAGCATTCAGCCCATTTGGATAAATCCTTGGTTATCACTTTGAGTTTTGCTCCATAAAGTCTCTTCACTTTAAATGTTTAATAAACAATATACAATTTATTATGAAACAATGTGTTTTAATCATTTTATGATTATGCATTTGCTATATACATACACGTATGTACATATAGCAAAATGTATAAATGTAGTTGATTATATAAAAAATGCTAACGAAATTATTTATAGATAGTGGATTCTTATGTAACTTAATTTTTACTACATGCTTATCTTTATTATATAAAATTTCTAAAATAAGCATATACTATTTTATAATAAAAAAGTCAATTTTTCCAAAAATTCTTAAATGTTACTTTGCTGTCTAGTTAATCAGCTTATAAGCTTTGACCACACAATAAAACATAGTACCTAATGATATTAAAATAAAATTTAACTATGCCAATTCCATACTCACAGATTCACAGTCATAGGAGTCAAAATCTTATGCATTCTGAAACATTTTAGTTTATAGGAAATTTATAAAATGCCTGGTTCCTTTTGAAAACTCAGTTGAGTATTTCACTGCTATTTTGTCTCATTTACTGGAAAAAATGAACCACCTCAAGATAATGGAAACATAATTTTTTCTTTACATTCTTTTTCTTCTTTCATTAGAAAATTTCATATATTGTTCTCGTAGCACTAAATTATAAATATGATAAAGTCTATTAAAAACCACACACTAAACATTCCAATTTTAGAAATCATAAGGGCAAAAAGAATAAAGATGTATCTCTGGTTCAGTGAATTAAGTGTCAGGCAGCACAGTGAACAAATGATCATTCCTGAATTGTGTATCAGCCCAAGTCTCCTAAAAGCTCTTTCTCGTACCAGCTGCTAAATGATTAGTAGTGTTGCATTGATAATTTTCTCAAAAGACACTGTTAAATAGGAGAACACTGTGTCAGAGAAAATAAGTTTGAGGTTCAGGGAAACAAAACACTTTTTCATAGTTTTAAATGAAACATAGTGAGTATCGAGGGGTTGTATAAACTCCATGTCAGCTTCTCATAGCAAACAAGCATGTGCCAATCCCTATATTCTTCTACTCTAAATGTGTCGTCTAAAGAAGAACACAGAATTCAGTTTCACAAGGACATGGCTTAGAAGGTTTATTTTGTATATTTAGTGTGTATGTATACATAAATACATATATAATCTTGATTAGATACTTTAAACTGATGGTTTTGGTGCAGTTATGAAAAATACATATTTCATTTAGGAATTTTACTACTGACTTGCTTTGTGGCTTTTAATGTATCATCTTTCTATCTCCAATACTCTTAGCAAGGCTGTCTATTGTGGTGAGAAAAAATATGGACTTTGAGGTATGAAAAACTAGGATCAAAACAGAGCTCCACAACTTATCAGCTGTGTCATCCGAAGCAATTTGCTTGTATTCTTCCTCACCGGTGAATGGTCAGCTTCCTAAACTGAGAAATGACAAAAATTATACCAACCTCATTACATTCAAAGAAGATGAAATCAAATCTACAGGTTTTGCCAGCAAGTGATATAAAATAAAATCATATTTTCTACAATTCTTAAATTATAATGGCTCTAGCAAGCATCTGCTCTATGTCAGGAAATCTGCATTTTCAAAAATTTCTTTGGTCCAGATAGTACCAAGAGTCTCATGTTATATAGACTAGTTCATGCATTTGTCATTGCAATCCACAACAAAATATTAGCAAATATAATCTGACATTATAAAAAAAAGTTACCTAGTTCCACTAACTGGGATTTATTCCAGGTATGCAAGGCTGGTTCAATATTCAAAAATCAATCAATGTAATCTACCACATCAACAGCCTTAAGAAAAAAAACCTCATGATCCTATTTCTAGACTCAGAAAAGGTATTTGATAAAATCCAACACCTATTCATGATGACAACTTTCAGCAAAGTAGGAATGAAGGGAAACTTCCTCAACAACATGATAAAGAATATTGGGAAGAAATTTACAGCTAACATCAGACTTTAGAGTGAGAGAGTGAACACATCCCTTAAATATCATGAATAAGCAAGGATATTCTTTCTCATCATTCCTATATAGAATCATATTTTCAAAATCTTAGCTAATACAATAAAATAAGAAAAATATATAAAATGTTTATAATTGGAAAGAAATAAAATTGTCTTTCCTCACAGAATTATTGTCTATATAGAAAACCACAAAAATATGTAAAAATAAAAACAAAACAAAAAATTTTCCTGGGAGAAATAAATAAGTATAACAAGGACACAATACACAAAGTCACCAGACAAATATCAATTGCTTTCCTATACACTAGCAATAAGCAATTTAAATTTGAAATTTTGTTTACAATAGCACCCAACCAAAATGAAATATTTAGGTATAAATCTAATAAAATATGAACAGACTCTGTATGTGGAAAACTACAAAACACTGATGAAAAAATGTATTAGAAAGACTAAATTGAGATATGAATCATGCTCATGGATTGAAAAATTGAACATTGTTAAGATGTCAATTATTCATAAATTTATCTATAGATCTTTCAGAACCCTAATCAAAAGGCCAGCAAGCTATTTTGCAGATATCAACAATCTTATTCTAAAATGTATACGGGAAGGCAAAGAACCTAGAATAGCCAACACAGTATGTAAGAAAAAGAACGAAGTTGGAGGATGCAAACAACCTAGTGTCAAGAATTATTATAAAACTATAGTAAATAAGACAGGCATGGTATTGGCAAAAAAAAACCCAAACAAACAAATATATCAATAGAACAGAATAGAGAGGCCAGAAATTGACCCATTCAAATATAATAAATTGATTTTTTACAGAATTAACATACTCTTTGGTTAACAATGGTCTTGTGTATGGGAAGGGGCAAAGTTAACATGAAAAGATATACATTCATTCCTCAATATCCATAGGGATTTGGTTCCAGGACATGTTCACCCCACCCATGCAGATACCAAAATTCAAGGATGCTTAAGTCCCTTAAACAAAATAGTATTTGCATATAATCTAAACACATCTTCCCATATGCTTTCAATCACCAGTATATTATTTATAACACCTAATAGAATGTGCTATATAAATAGCTGTTATACTGTATTGTTTCTTATTTGTATTATGTTTTATTGTTGTATTATTATTTTTTATCTTTTTTAAAAATATTTTCCATTGCAGCTGGTTAAAGGTATGGATGCAAAACCCGCAGATACAGAGGGCTAACTATATAGGCCCTAAGATTAAAATGTTCTGAAACGAGCATTTTTATCAGTTATAAGCAATACATTTAGTTTATTTTGAAATTTTAAATAATATTCAAGGAGTGAGATTTTTACACTGATGAAAAATAAAATGGATTTTTAAAAAATGTTTTAAAACCTTGATCTGCAATGCACACAGTACTTCTGTATGCTGGAAGGACAAAAGACAGGGTTTTGTCCTAAAGGCAGTTAGAATCCAGTATAGGTATAAATATATAAATAAATACCTGATAAATAACTGAAATTGATCAGTTATATTAGTAGAGGATCAAACTCAAATTGCCAAAAGAGCAATTACTGCTTAAGTTAACATAGTACCATAATGACTACAAAATTCAGCTTTAACTTTCCGGGATAACATGTACATCACAATTATGAACCAGAAGTCTATTATCATAATTGAAATAAATGGAATGCTATTAAGTGAAATCACATTACAAAGTATTTCACTATGACAGAGATTTAGTTCCACTGCTTGTGAAGTTATGTCTTCTGTATTAGGCAATAAAAAATTTATTGCAATCTATGTGAAGGGTGAGAATTCAAACACCTAATGTCAGATGATAAAAATTGGGAAAGGGGTTACTATGAGGTTATAATAAAATTGGGTTGAAGATCCTTACTGCCTGGGTTATAAAACTTACATTAAATCTTAGCAAAAAGGTCTGGATTTGAAGTCCCTTGTCGATACAGCAAGATAAAGCCAAACTACAAAAATGGATCTAAGTAATAAATAAGTATATTTGAGGTTAATTTTCCTGGAATTGTGATCCAGCATTGTGAACCAATGGCCAGAGTCCACAACTTGAATTTATAACCTTCGAGAATCTGATGGGCCTCTCAGTGGACATGATTGATTTGGTTCACTAGGCTGTATTCTACCCTCCCAGGTGCCTCCTGTTTTGAAGAGATGAGAGATAAAAATCCCATCTCTCAGGCTCCCTTGCAGCTAAGACTCTAGATGAAATAATTTCCACCAGTTAGATATAATCTCAGGAGACTTCGAAAGTAAAAGGAAGGTAGAGAATATCCTCTGTCATTGTATTCTCCTGACATGAAGAGTTCTGGAAACCAAGGGTGGAAAGGAACTGTAGCAGCCAAACTCCCATTCCTTCTAGTCATCCATTTTGTATGTGTGGAGACAGAGCTGGGGCAGCAGAGGTCCCTGTGGTCACAGGAACTTCATGGCTCTTAGACAGCAGACTTTGCGGTTTACACTCAGTAATTCCAGTGGCCCCCTGCTCAGCCTTTTCAAAGATTTTCTGTATTCGATCTTTTTCTGTGTAAAATACCCAGAAGTTGTTTTAGTTTCTAAACTGAATCTTGACTGTTATATTAGGCTTACCTTTTTTCTTTTAAATATTTTAAGATAATTTGAGTTGTTTAAAGTTATGATATTTATGCAAAATATATATATTTTATTTAAAAGCTAAAGAAAATAGAATTTATTAAATCCACATGTACAGATTTTTAGGTTCATAAAACATATTTAAGAGTTCATGAATTCCTGTCTTGTTCTACATTTAATGTTCCCAAGAAAATTATATATATTAGATTTAAGATTTTAGTGTGAAATAGTTAAAGTTATCCATTAATCAACTTTTTAAATAGAATTAAAATCTAAGAAATTCAGTCAGGTAAATCTATAAGCTAGGGCCAGGCACAGTGGCTCACGCTTGTAATCCTAGCACTCTGAGAGGACCAGGAGGGCAGATCGTTTGAGCTCAGGAGTTCAAGACCAGCCTAAGCAAGAGCGAGACCCCTGTCTCTACTAAAAAAAAAAAAAAAAAAAAATAGAAAGAAATTAGCTGGACAACTAAAAATATATATAGAAAAAATTGGCCAGGCATGGTGGCGCATGCCTGTAGTCCCAGCTACTCGGGAAGCTGAGGCAGTAGGATCGCTTGAGCCCAGGAGTTTGAGGTGCTGTGAGCTAGGCTGATGCCATGGTACTGTAGCCCAGGCAACAGAGTGAGACTCAGTCTCAAAAAAAAAAAAAAAAAAAAGCTGTAAGCTAGTTGAACATTAATAGAAGAAAATAAAAAGCATTTTAAGCAAAAAATAGATTTGTTTTAAAAATAAAATTTATAAGTTAGGCTTAAGGGTTGGTTTGTAAATTTAATTTATTAAAGCTATAAACTTTAACATAAGGAACTAAGTATTAATACCTTTTCCACATACTAAATCTTTCCCTGCCTAATACAAGGCACTAAAAACTAAAGTGACAGTTTGTAACTTTGAACTTCATCTTTTCGTTACTCCAACAATGTAACAAGTTTTCACTGAGCTGATTATCTGCAGTTTGAGTAGTCTACTTCTACAGTGCATACCTGCTGGCAAATTTACAGAGCCTAAGCAGATTTTGAAATTGTGCTCAAGTACCCCATAAATTTACTCTATTATTTTATTAGGAGACTTCATGACACCATGAGGTAAAAGAGTGAATAAAAAGGACATGCTTTGACAATATATAATTGATAATTATAATTAGGAAACCTATCCAGTGGTCCCCAACATTTTTGGCACCAGGGACTGGTTTCATGGAAGATAATTTTTCCATGGTATATGTATACCATGAAGTACTACTTAGCCACAGAAAACAATGGTGATCCTCTTGTATTATCCTGGAGCCCATTCTGCTTAGTGAAGCATCACAAGTATAGAAAAACAAGCACCACATGTACTCACCATCAAATTGGTATTAATCGGTCAACACTTATGTGCACATATGGTAGTAACATTCATCAGATGTCAGGCAGGTGGGAGGGGAGGGCAGGGGATGGGTATATTCACATCTAATGAATGCGGTGTGCACCCTCTGGGGGATGGACATGCTTGAAGCTCTGACTCAGGTGGGTCAAAGGCAATATATGTAGCCTAAACATTTGTGCCCCCGTAATATTCTGAAATAACAAAAAAAAATTTAAAATTTTTTTTCCACGGAAGGAGGTAGGGGGAGGTGGAGCTCAGGGCAGTGATGCACAGCCCTGTTTTCTTAACAGGCCACAGACCCTACCATGGCCTGGGGGTCAGGGACCACTAATTACAGGAATGACTGCTATAGACACACAGTCTAGGACAAAAAAGGAGTAGGCTCAAGAAAGCATACAGTGAGGCAGAGAAGCAGTGGCTAGAGTGGTCAGGAATCTGCATTCAGCAGTGCCCCCAAGGCCACCTTAATGTGTAGGTCTGCCTTGTCCCAGCATTAGCCACTGAGACACCACCTGGAGTAGAGCAATGCAGACTGACTGACTCCTCAGACTTCTACAAAATCTGACATCATGCTGGCACTAAGACAGGATCATCAACAGGTAAATCCGTGTAGACAGGTAAGGTATTCAATCCAAACCAAATGCCTGAACAAGTACGAAAACCAAGTTTGGGAACAGGAAAAATAAGTAGAAAAATTGTCTCTGTCAGGCATGCCAGTGTAGACAGGAAGACTATCATCAACATTACAGAAGCTACCAGGAGATCGTATGGCTCAGAGGAGATGACTTTCCTGATTAATGAGCAAATTTTGAGCCTATGAAATGTTTAGGGAAAGGGCGAAAAGGAAGTGAGCGTGTATTGAGCATTTACCTTTTAATTTTCGCAGTCTTAATGTGAGGGAGGTAATCTTTTCATTCAACGTAGATCAGAAATGGCACATATAATAATTAAGTGAGCTAGAATTTGAACCAGGCTGCCAGTGGTTTTATGATGATAAAGCAAAAATCATTGGCGATGACCCTTACTTTAAATAAAACTGTTCTGATACCCACATATAGTGGAGTAAGTATCTGAAGAGTCGTTGCCAAAATTCTTCCTACTAAGAAACATGCATTTGTTTAAAAATAGGACTTTTGGAACCACTCAGGGAGAAGATGAGCTCAGCTTGGACAAGGCTGTAGACAAGAGCTAAAGAGGGCCTTGGGTGGGGAAAGTCAAGAGGAAGTCTGAAAACTGGAAAACAGGGGTGAAAGAAGAGAAGGTAAAGCAATGCAACTGGCAAATGGAGCCTCGTTACTGAAATAGCCAAGGGACTTCTATAAACTGGAATAATTAACTTTAATTTTTGTTTTTGTGGTTTGTTTTCATTTTGTTTATTTTACTTGCATACATTTAAGAGGTACAGCTTGATGATTTGATATACATATACAGTGTGAAATAATTGCCACAATCAAGCTAATTAACATATCCATCATCTCACATAGTTACTTTTTTCATGTGGTAAAAACACTTAGGATCTATCCTCTTATATTGCAGTCATCTTCCTTCATCTTCTTAAACTTTGACCAAATTCACCTACCCAAATGTCTTTGGTTTTGTTTTTTGAGTGGGCTCCTGCTCTGCTGCCTGGACTTAAGTGCAGCGGCAAGATCATAGCTCACTGCAGCCTCCAACTCCTTGGCTCAAGGGATTCTTCCACCTCAGCCTCTCAAGCAGCTGGGACTACAAGGGCGCACCACCATACCCAGCTAATTCTTTTCATTTTGTTTTAGAGATAGGGTCTCACTGTGTTGCCCAGCTTGCTCTTAAACACCTGGGCTCAAGCAATCCTCCCACCTTAGCCTCCCAAGTAGCTGGGATTGCAGGCATGAGACATCACACTCAGCTCAAATAGCTTTGTATGGGTAATATGTTTGGAAAAATTTTAAAATGGTATTAAGTTTCACATTCAGATCAACATGGTATGAACCAAGTACCACACAAACAAGGCAAGGGAAAAAAATCTTTAAAGGAATAAAAGCAATAACCTGGAACTAGAGGAGAATAAGAAAGTATATGCCACCTGGGAAGTTGTAAAAATCTCAATAAAGATACTGTAAACTCCAAAGGTGGAGAAAGAGAATTTTGAGGTTTGGAGAGATACTGACAACAAGGTAGCCCAAAGAATTTGGGGAAATCATTTATATGTGGACACCCTCTCAGGAGGACTTCAAATATCAAATCTGAGGTTATTCCTTAGTAGTAAACCATAAGTCACCATAGCAGCTACAGTTATTTTTCCGTTACCCACAAAGTGGCATGTTAAGATTCTTCACCATGTCCATATGCTGATATCACTCCCAAGCAGGTTTAGGAGTTGCCCGCAGAATAAGCAAATGAAACACGTCCCTCATGTAGTCTGTATCTCAAATTAAACAGTGAAGTGTTGCTATACAGAGAAGTTGCTATAGAAATATATAGTTGGAAAATGTGCTTCGTGACTGTAATAAAACCGGCTGCTTTTTATTTAAATGTGTTCTAATATGAAAGTAGTAAGGCATCTTTCAAATAACTCCTTTAAACCTCTCATCAGTTCCTTTCCAACTATGGAACATCTTTGGAGTTATTAAAACTTAAGCTTTACTTGTCAAATCCTGACAGGTATTGTATCCTCTTAAAAGGGACTTGAAGCATCATGTAAAGGCAGCAATGCCATCAGAGATCTGGGGTTTGAAAATGAACCTGTCATGAATTCTAAGTGTGGCTCAAATAAAATCATTCTCTGCTTATGTCAAACTAGGGCTCAGATAACAAGAATGCTTAACTGTGTTCAATGGGGCTTAATATTTTGTCAGTCATTTATCTCCACATTGAAAATATACTGTCAACTAGAAGTAGCTTTCTACTAAAATGAATTGCAAGCCTCCAAAGAAAAAGTTCCCCTCCTTCCCCAACCATAAAGTATTCATAGAGAACAAAGAGATTATTTGTTTTCCTTTTCTCTTTTAACTAATGGAAACTGCAATACCCAGAAATTCTCTTCAGTGTGAGTAAAGACCAAATACATTTGTTTTTCCAAGGTTAGTTTTCAAAGGACATGTTTATAACTTATTAGTAATGCTTAATAATTAGAAGCAAGAGGTATAGTGAACTCGCATTCATTGGGAATGCAAATAACCAACAAACTTAAGAAACTGGTATTTTAGTTTTTAAGGGCCTGAAAAAAAGTTAACATGTCACTTCAAGAATTTTCAAGAAAATTAGTCTATAAATAAGTTTCAAGTAAAGACTGGCGTATGTCTGTTTATTGATTAACAAAAGGTACTATGGTTTGAATGTGTCCCCAGAGGTTAATATGTTGAAAACTTAATCCCCAATGCAACAGTGTTGGGAGGTGGGGCTTAAGAGGTGATTGGGTCATAAGGGCAGAGCCCTCATGAATGGGTTAATGTAATTACTGTAGAAGTGAGTTAATTGTAATGGGAGTATGTAGATATAAAGCTAGTCTGGCTCCCGGTGCCTCGTTTTTTCTCCTACACTCCCTTCTTCCATCTTGCACCATGGAATGACCTTCACCAGGTGTGGGCACTATGCTTTTGGACTTCCCAGCTCTGGAAACATGAGCGAAATAAACTTCTATTCTTTGTAAATTACAGAGTCTGCAGTATTCTGTTATGGCAGCAGAAAACTGACTAAAATACAAGGGGAAGGAAAGGGCCATGTAAATCTACTCTTTGACAAATATTTTGTCCTTGAGGCAGCATAACTAGAAAGGTAGGAGAATAAACATAATTGTAAATCTAATCAGAGTTTTGAGAGAGCAAGGGCAAGTTCGGGCGGTGCTGTCAGTAATGAAATTGTCCTTCTGTGGATCTCAGAAAATTGTGCTGGGCATGTTGATCTCATACTTGTACAGTAGTTGGCATGTGGTAGGTTCTCAACACATTAAAAAATGACTTCAGAGCCTTCCCTGCAGGTGACACTGGATACTTGCAGTTGATGTAGGCATATGGGTGACAGAATAGGATAATATGAACTTTGATCTCAGGCTAACTTTGGTTTGAACTCTAGTTCTCATTTTTAGCCATGTAAACTCTGTGCCCTTCAGGAAGGCATTTGACTTAACTAACCTTAGTTTCCTTCAGTGTAAAATGAGTATAAAAATAGGATGAGCTATAAAGTGCTGCTGAGAGGATTAATTAGGGTAGGTCCTAAAAAGCACTTGGCAAAGCATTTCACAAATAGTGAGCTCTCAAACAATGGTAGCTAAAAATGTACTGATGATTTAACTCAAATGGCATTTTAAAATTTTTTATATTGAAATTATTTTAGACTCATGGAAGACCAACAAAAAAATAGTACACAGATGTTCTCATATACCAAGGGTCTTGCAAGCTTTTTCTGTAAAGAGGTCAGATATTAAATATTTAAGGCTTTGCAGCCCAGATGGCCTCAGTCATAATTACTCAACTCTTAACATTTTAGTTTGAAAGTAGCTATAGACAATATGTAACACAGTTACAGATTAGTTCTAATAAAATTATATGAAAACCAGCAATGGGGCTAAACTTGGCACATTGGTCAGAGTTCACCAACCCCTATGCTAAACTATAAACTTTATTCAGATATCACCAGTTTGGGGACTAATGTTCTTTTTCTGTTCCAGGATTCAATTGAGGATACCACATCCTCATATCTCCTTGGTATCCTCCAATCTATGATAGTTTTTTGGTCTTTTCTTATCTTTCATGAGCTTCACACTTATGAAGAGTACTGCCCACTTTGTAGAGTGTCCCTCAATTTAGCTTTGTCTTATGTTGTTGAATGATTACACAGAGGTTATGAATTTTTGGAAGACTACCAAAGAGGTCACATTCCCTCTTCATGGCATCATATTTGGTGTGTATAATATCAGCATGACTTACTACTGGTGAAGTTAACTATCATCACTTTGTTAAGGTGGTATCTGCCAATTTTCCCTAATGTAGAAATTATTATTTTTACCTTTCTAAGTTCTATTTATTAGAAGCAAATTGCTAAGGCCAGCCCCCTAATGAAGAGGGGAGCTAAGCTCCACCTCCTAGAAAGAAGACTATGAAAGAACTTGTGGATATATTTTGAAAACACCATAGTAATCAGTAAATATTTTGATGGAGATACTGTGAGATACTCTGCAAACATCTTATTACTCCTTAATATTTTGTCCATTGATTTTAGCAAGCAGCAGTGTCTTGTCTATACAAGGGTACATTAACAATAATTTTCTATTTTCCTCATTCCTTCTACATTTATTAGTTGGAATTCTTCTGTAAGAAATATTATCATTTCTCCCCTTTTACTATTCATTCATTCATTTATTCAATCATTTATTTATACCTGTATGCACTTAAGGAAATTTATTTTATTCTTTGGTTATATAATCCAATAATATTGTTATTTATTTTGTTTCTCAAATTTTTTAGCTTTGACTACTTGGAACTCTTTCAGGATATCTCCAGTGTACTTTGACATGCCCCTATCTTTTTATTACTTCTTTTTGTTTTGTTTTATTTTAAATACTTCCTAACTTTCTAGCACTAAAAAACACCCCAGGTTCATCTTTATTTATTTTCCTGCCCCAAATCTTGAATCAGCCACTCCTGCAAAGAGCCCTTATTCATTTTTTTACAGGATAATATTTAGAGACCAAGATATGGGAGCTATTAACAGTTTTGCTTGATGCTACTAGAGTTTCATGATTCTAGGCCCTTTCAGAGAACACAGCTAGGACATTCAAGTATGTACCTTCAGCTGTGTACACACATATCTCTATAATTTAGGGTTGCCAAATAAAATACAAGATTCCCAGTTAAATGTGAATTTCAGATAAACAATGATTTTTTTCAGTATACGTATGTTCCAAACATTGCATGGGACAGGCTTGTGCTAAAAAATTATTTCTTGTTTGTCTGAAATTCACATTTAACTAGATATCCTATATTTTTAGTTCCCAAATCTATCAACCATAGTATTTATTTCTGTGCATATATCCTGTTGAATCTATACTAAAAGACACAGAAATTCATATTGATATCACCAATTCTAAGCTGGCACCACAGGGTTTAATCAAGCCTCCCCTGCCTTGCTAATTGGTAACTTCTTTCTTTGACAGTGGGAAACCTGGTTCTCTTTTTCCACAGTATATTTACTTATCTGTTCAATCCTAGTTTACATATAAAATAGTTTAAGAGTAGCAAAAATATACCCCTGTGAGAAATAAGTTGTTCAATTAGAGTGCAGATTTTTGTGGACAATTTTCATTTTTCAGCTTTACAGTATCTTCTAGACAAAATAAAACAAAATTTAGGTATTTATTTTCTTCCCCTACCACCTTCAGTGAGGTTATATCACATTATATTATAAGATGATACATATAGGATTTATTTTTTCTAGTCTGTATTCCATTCCAGGATTCCTCGAATTTTGGTTAGTTATTAAAATTTGCATGTACTAAAGTTATTCTTTGTCATTTACTATTCTAGGAGTTGTGACAAATAAATAGAATCTTGTAACCACCTCCACAGTAGCATACAAAACAGTTCAATCACCCTTAAAGTTCTCTTCCGCAACCTCTTGTAGTCAGCTCTTACTCTTATCTCCAATCCCTGGCAATCACGGATCTATTTTTCATCCCTATGGTTTTAAAAGAATACCATATAAATGAAATCATATATTTTGTAGACTTTTAAGTCTATTTTCTTTCATTTGGCCAAGTACATTTAAGATTTATTCATTCATGCTGTTGCAAGAATCAATACCTCCTTCCATTTTATTGCTGTGTAATATTTCATTGTATGTATGTGCTGCAGTTTGGTTGCTTGCCTGTTGAAATACATCTGAGTTTTTTTAATTTTCAGGGATTATAAACATTCACAGAAAGTTTTTTTGTGTGAACATAAGTTTTCAATACTCTTGGATAAAGACCTCTGCATGAGATCACCAGATTCTATGGTAACTGTATGTTTAAATTTATAAGAAAACTTTGTTTTCCAAAATGGCTGCACCGTTTTTGCATTCCTGCCTGCAATGAAGTGGAGTTCCTATTGCCCTGTGCTCTCATCAGCACTTGATATTGTCAGCTTTTTTGATTTTGGCCATTAGGTCTGTAGTAATATCACTTTGTGGTTTTAATTTGCATTTCCCTAGTAAATAATGATGTTCAGCATCTTCCTATATGTTTATTTGTCATTCATATATCATCTTTGATGGAGAATTTGTTCAGATTCTTTGCCTATTTTTTAATGTTATTTTTTCTTATAGAATTGTAACATTTCTTTATATATTCTAGAAATAAGCCCTTTATTGGACATATGGTTTGCAAATATTTCCTCTTCCAATCTGTAGGATGTCTTTTCATTTTACCAAAAGTGTCTTTTGCAGAGCAAAATTTTAAAATTAATAAAGAATGACACATCAATGTTTTCTGTTATGTTCATGTTTTTGGTGTTGTATCTAAAAACTCACTGTCAATCCCAAGTTTATGCAGATTCACTCTTATGTATTCTTTTAGAAGCTTTATAGTTTTACATTTTATACCTAGGACTATATGATCCATTTTTACTTAATTTTTGTATAAGGTATAAAATATGTGTTGAGGTTCTGTTTTTGTTTTTGCATAAGATATTTCTAGTGTTCTAGCACCACTAATTGAAAATACTAGCCCTTCTCCATTTAATTGCTTTTGTATCTTTGTCAAAACCAGTTAACTAATATAATGGTCTATATATGTGTGGGCCAACTTCTGTGCTCTCTATTAAGTTTCGTTGATATATGTAGCTCTCCTCTCACCAACACCATACTAAATTATTACTGCAGCTTTATGGTACGTCTTGAAATAAGATAGTATATCTTCTAAATTAATCCTTTTTCAAAATTGATTTGGCTCTTCTAGTTCCTTTGCCTGTCACGTAAGTTTTAGAATCAGCTTAGTGATTTCTAAAAAAAAAAGTTTGCTGGAGTTTTAATTGGAATTGCATTAAATCTATAGATCAAATTAGGGGACAATTGACATCTTAACAACGTTGAGTCTTCTAATCCATGAAGACATGGTATATTCCTTCACTTACTTAAATATTCTTTGATTTCTTTCATCAGGGTTTTATAGTTTTTAGAATTTAAAAACTGCAAATTTTTTGTTTGATTTATAACTAATAAGCATTTCAGTTTTTGAGCAATTTTAAGTGATATTTTAAAATTTACTTCAAATTCCAGTTGTTCATTGTTGTTAGGAGTATGGTTGTTTTTGGTTTTGTTTTGTTTTTTTTCCCAGAGTATTACAGGGGTACAAAAGCTTTGGTTACATATATTGCCTTTGCACTGCCTGACAAGTGTGCCCATCCCCCAGAGTGCACCACATCCATTAAGTGTGGATTTACCCATCCCCTCCCCCCTCCACCTGCCAGACACCCTATGAATGTTACTTCCCATATGTGCACATTAGTGTTTATCAATTAGTACCAATTTAATGGTGAGTGCATGTGGTGTTTGTTTTTCCATTCTTGTAATATTTCACTTAAAAGAATGGACTAATGCTCCATCCAGGATAATACAGTAGGTAGTTTATCATCTTTTTGTGGCTGAGTAGTACTCGATGATATACATATACCACATTTTGTTAATCCACTCGTGTATTGAAGGGCACTTGGGTTGTTTCCACATCTTTACTATTGTGAATTGTGCTACCATAAACCTTCAAGTGTCTTTTTTACAGAATGTCTTTTTTTCCTTTGGGCAGATACACAGTAGCGGAATTGCTGGATCAAATGGTAGTTCCACTTTTAGTTCTTTGACGTATCTCCATATTACCTTCCATAGGGGTTGTACTAGTTTGCAGTCCCACCCAACAGTGTATGAGTGTTCCTCTCTTGCCACATCCACACCAACATTTGTTATTTTGGGACTTTTTGATAAAAGCCATTCTCACTGGAGTTAAGTGCTATCTCATTGTGGTTCTGGTGATTTGCATTTCTCTGATGATTAGAGATGTTGAGCATTTTTTCATGTTTGGTGGCCACAAGTCTATCTTCTTATGAAAAGTTTCTGTTCATGTCCTTTGCCCACTTTTTAATGAGGTCGTTTGATTTTTTTCTTGTTGACATTCCTGAGTTCTATATACATTCTAGTTATCAGCCCTTTATTGGATGTGTAGCATGCAAATATTTCCTCCCATTCTATAGATTGTCTGTTCGCTCTAATAATAGTTTCCTTAGCTGTGCAGAAGCTTTTTAATTTGATCAGGTCCATTTATTTATTTTTGTTGTTGCTGTGATTGCTTTTGGGGTCTTCCTCATAAATTCTTTGCCTAGGCCAATATCTGTAAGAGTTTTTCCAACGTTTCCTTCTAGAATTCTTGTGGTTTTGTGCCTTAGGTTTAAGTGTGTTATCCGTCATGAGTTGATTTTTGTGAGAGATGAGAGGTGCAGATCCTGTTTCAGTCTTCTACATGTGGCTATCCAATTTTTCCAACACCATTTATTGAATAGGGATTCTTTTCCCCATTGTACGTTTTTGTCTGCTATGGTTGGTTTTTGAATATTGATAGTGTCTGTTGTAAACTGGCTAAACAGATCTATATTTGTGAATGTTCCATGTGCACTAGAACAATGTGTATTCATCTGCTGTTGAATGGAGTGCCTTATAAATGCCAATTAAGTAAGTTTTGCTGATAGTGTTGTTCAGGTATTCTACATCCTTACTGATTTGGCCCAAATTTGTTCTATCAATTACTGATATAAGAGTGTTGAAGTCTCCAGCTATCAGTGTGTGCACTCTTTGATGTTCTGATTAAAGTTCACTATTAAGCAGGCACTGGGCTGTGCCTAGGTGCTATAGCTTTCACAACTGTTTCTGTTCTTCCTCCAGCAATAATGCTTGGTCTTCCGGGTTTAGCATGTAGTCCTGCCCCTTCCCAGAGGTAGAACTCCCCCCATTCTCATCCCCCAGCTGCGAAGAGTTTCCACCAATGATCTAAGACAACAGTTTTTGCTGCTTTCTTGTGCATATTATGATTTTTGTTCCACAGTGGAGACAGAAGACATGGATCTGGGTGGCATTTTAGCAATGATTGCTATTCTCCTTCCCCAATCAGAGCCAGAGAGAACCTTTCTCAGTATTCTCCATAATATTCCCTGTGAGCATTTGGTGGCTTTCATGGAGGAAAAGCCTATAAGGGGGTACAAACCCCCAATCTATGCCCCCCAAAGGTTTCACACTCTCACACTAGCCCATGTTTGGCCTTGAGCAACATCTTTTAAAAAATTTAGCTACATCTTCTTACTGGCTTATATGGAGTCTGGATCCAAGTAAACAAATTCCAGAATCCTGTCTTTCCCCACTTTTGAGTTAGTTGTTTGCTGTCTAACCACAGTTCTTTGATGGGTTCAAGAAAATTCCTTAATTTCACTTTGGCCAGCATTTTTTCTTATTGTAAGAATGGGAGCAATGTCCTTTCTAGCTCTCTACATCTTTGAGCTCTCAATTGACACTTTAAAAGACCCTTTAAATATACTCAAGGATACTGCTGAGATTAGACTATCTTTATTCAGCCCAAAGAGCATTTTGATTTGCAGTGATGCCACAGATATGGAAATAAGTGAGTCCTTATGTTACCAATATACAGATTGGCAATAACTATGATATCGGCACATAGTATGATAAAAAATCATTTGAAATCTAATTACAAATGCTACAACAGATGTTTTGCAAATGCTAATGGCTTAGCTGTTCTAATACTAAAGTATACTTTATTTTCATAAAGGTCAAGAACACCAGGAGTGAATTTCGTTAGACTTATATCAACAGTTCTGTAAAAAATATGAACTAAAACACGGCATTTACAAGTAGTATCACTATACAAGTTGACAAGAAGAAAAATCCAGAGTGTGGGCATAGCACTCAGGAAAAAAAAAAAAAAATGGCAAAGAAATCCCAGAATGATGTGAACAAAGTTCAAAAAGCAACCTCTAAAACCACCCTTCAAGGCACAGCTTGAGAAGAATTTCACTCTAATTGTCTCTTTCACAGAATGTCTGTATGCACTTAGGTTTATGAGGTGATCCCAATAGTAGTTTACATCTCAGCTTTGTAAAAGCCAATGTATAATGTCATAAAAATGTTTGCAGATAGAATATGCTACACAAGCCTAACAGAAAAATAATTGTTATATATAAACAAAAGTGTTTTCAAAGGAGCAGAGATATTGTTAATTTGTACTCTGAGCATTTTTATGGATGCAGATTTGCAATTTGGGGCCAGGAACTAGAGATAAATGTTGCCTTACATAACAGCGAGAGAGGATTGAGGAAAAATGAGAGGAAGGTTAAAAAAAGTGCAAGGAATTTGGCCGTAGGCCAGGGTGCGAACAAGATAGGAATAGCCACCAAGGCCTCTAGGTGAGAAACAAACTGCATGATTGTAAGTTATTGTAAGGTGAACAAGGTGACCTGTTAGTAAAGCTTGAGTTAAAAAGCTGTTTCACTTTAGTTCCTTTTATCCACAGTACTCTGGAGTGCTATGATCCCAGAGTAAAAGCTGTTTCCACATTTGGATCAACCCAAGGGCAAAGATAAAGGACTTAGTCCAAAAGCGGAAATCAGTCAAAAGAAACTGTAGAACGAAAGTTCCTTCTCCTTTTCTCACCGTCGCTCTATCCCCTAGAATTCAGCAAAGTCTTGAAAGTGCTATTAGGTTTTCACAGTTGCTGAAATGAGGTGACCTCCACACCTCCTATGTTTGCCAGCAGCAGTCTATCCATGTCTGATCCTTTTTTTAATTTAATTTTTAAAAAATAATCAACATGTAATAGTTGTACATATTTATGGGGTACAATGTGATGTTTCAATGCATATATACATAGTATGATGATCAAATCGGGGTAATTATCATAGCCATCACTTTCAGTATTTATCATTTCTTTGTGGTGACAACATTCAGCATTCTTTCTTACAGCTATTTTGAAATACATACTATATTTTTATTTGCTATAGTCACCCTACTGTGTAATAGAACACCAATACTTATTCTTTTTGTCTAACCATAGCTTTGTACCCATTGACTAACCTCTCCTGGTCCTCCACCCTCGCCTTCCCCAGCCTCTGCTAACCACCGTTCTACTCTCCACTTCTATGAAATCAACTGTTTCAGATTTCACATAAGTGAGGTCATGCGGTGTATGTCTTGCTGTGCCTGAATTATTTCACTTAACATAAAGCCCCCTGGGTTTATCCATGTTGCCACAAATGACAGAATTTCCTTTGTTTTATGACTGATTAGTATTCCAATGTGCATATATGCCACATTTTCTTTATCCATTCATCTGCCGATGGGCATTGATTTCATATTTTGGCTATTGTGAATAGTGCTGCAATAAACACGCATGTGCACATTTCTCTTCGATATACTGATTTTCTTTCTTTTGGATATATACTCAATAATGACATCATATGGTAGCTCTATTTTTAATTTTTTGAGGAACTTCCATACTGTTTTCCATAGTGGCTGTACTAATTTACATTCCCACCATCAGTATAAGAGCTCCCTTTTCTCCATATCTTGGCCAGCATTTGCTAGGTTTTGTCTTTTTGATAATAGCTATTCTAACTGGGGCGAGGTGATACATCTGTGGTTTTGATTTACATTTCCCACATGATTAGTGATGTGGAGCATTTTTTCAAAATCCGTTGGCCATTTGTATGTTTTCTTTTGAGAAACATCTTTTCAGGTCCTTTACCCATTTTTAATCAGATTATACTTTTTTGCTAATATTTGAGTTCCTTATATGTTCTGGATATTAACCCCTTGTCAGATGGTTAATTTGTAATACTTTCTCCCATTCTGTAGGTTGTTTCTTCGCTTTAATGGTTGTTTCTTTTGCAGGGCAGAAGCTTTTTAGTTTGATGTGATCCCATTTGTCTATTTTTGCTTTTGTTGCCTGTGTTTTTGAGGTCTTATTTAAAAAAATACTTTCCCAGTCTTCTTTGTAACACCTGAGTCTCATAACCCACTTGTTTATAGAGTATATCACTCATTTGAGAAGTCAGGAGATTGTGTCTGGTATTTGTGTTTATAGTAATGCAAATGAAGGCAAGAGTCTGCTTCCTGTTCTATCCATACAGCTCCAAACACAGGAACCACAGAGTTCCCAAAGGAAACGTGATTACCCATGCAGGACCTATGGAACAAAATATTTCTGGAAAAGCCGTCACAGCGTCTACTCATGCTGGTTCCTGACGTTCTTCACAGCCCATTGTACTTTGTAAGGATATCATTTTTCCCTCAAGATAACCCAGTAAATGTGCAATACTATTCTCAGGGAACTCAGGTCTTCTGACTCCAAACCTAAAGTGCTACCCACCAACCACAGCTGTATCCTCTTCACCTAATCACCACACCCAAGACAGTGCACCTATACTCACACAGGCACAGGTATTGGTATCTTTTCAATATTCCTATCAGGTGTATAATAAAAAAAAAAAATGAAAAATTTCCTTGAGGAAAAAAAATTCCTTTTCTTAAGCATGAAGTGATTAGCTCATTGCCTAAAAACCTGAAAATACGGACCTTAAACTGTATCGTTTAATATTGAAAATATTTATGTATACTGACAGATCATTAACTTTTTTAAATATTAAATTTTACTTTTGTTTTAATTATAAACAAAAGAGAAAACTGTGTTAAATTCCCTATAAAAATATCCAAGAACAGAACATAATACGTTTAAAATTCAATTATTAAAAAACAATGTTTCAATATTATCTCTCTGTGGTGCGTTATCTATAATTTTCACTTCATACGTTTTTCTTGGTATCTCAGTTTTCTAAGTTGTGTGAACTGAAACTGTGAAATAATAAGAAAATTTGGTTGTTCCACAGTTAGGCTCTTTGTAGTAGACATTGATATCCTCCTATAGCTAGAATGGTGTTTCCTCCCACACAGCCTAAGAATTTTAAAAAATGAAATGTTGTTTTAAAAATAGTCAAGAAGTTACTGAATATGTAGAGGTATACACCAAAAAGGTCATAAGCTTGGAAGCAAGAGCTTATGTATTTTAAAGTAGGATTTTTTAAACATGCCAAAATTATTGCTTTAGAAAGAGATCAATTGGTCCAATTTATTCATTTTACAAATGAGAACACTTCCACTAGAGAGGCTAAATGACTTTCCTAAAATCACAAGGAAAGTGGGATAGTTGGAAACAGAACTTCTTCTTCATTTGCTCATTTTAACGGATGTCAGATCTAGGGAATAAAAACTAAAGTTACAATTGAAATTTTGGCTTATCCCACAAATTAAATGCCATTCATCATCCATAGGCAAATGCGAAACAAGAAGAAAATATCACTTTATTTTGGTCAAATAAAGTGGTGAATTGTGGTGAATTGAGTAGAAATAAATTTTTATTTTAAAAGCTGACTCCAAATTCCTAGAGAAAGCTTTCTTTTCTTAGGAAATACCTTGACAGAACTCTGAGGAGGGAAAATACCAAGGCCTTGGGGACCTGTTCTATATGGAAATAGTGAAGTGAAAAAATAGCTAAACTTCTCTACACAACCATTTAACAGAAATTTGGAGTTGAGGGAAGAGCCTGTGACTGAGGAAGAAATGGGTTCGAATAACACAGCAGGATGTTGGACAAGAAAAATAAAAGTAAATGTTAATGGTGGAGTGTCTAAAGTCTTTTGGAGAACAGGACCATTTAATTTTAATTTCTTCTATATGCTAAGAATACACATTCTCACTATTGAGTCAAAAAGAAAAAAATACTAAAAACACACCAAAATTTGTTGCACACATGAACTTCCTGGACACATGTGTATTATTAGAAAGGGAGTTACCTGGCTTTTATTTTATGCCTGAAGCAGAGAAAGAGAACAGCCCCAGGAGAAAAGAACTGATGAAATAGAGAATTCAATAGAAATAGAAGTTGAGAAGTTACAGAATTCTAAAATA
Organism: Indri indri; assembly: GCA_004363605.1. Classification (NCBI taxonomy): domain Eukaryota; kingdom Metazoa; phylum Chordata; class Mammalia; order Primates; family Indriidae; genus Indri; species Indri indri. The sequence continues at coordinate 42,346 of RJWJ010004186.1, forward strand.
CACGTCCACCTCCTCCATGCATCCCTGACACATTAAGGGAAACACTATCCTCATCATTTTTGTGATAAAAGTTTAGCCCAATCGGTATTTAATTCTCAAAATGCGTCATGACCCTAGTTGACATCTGGGTTATACTATCATGAGTCATGAGTGTCAAAATAAAAACATAAATCTTAACTCCAGGGAATTCTTGCCTTTCAATTTCATTATCACATTGTATTTGACACTTGTCAAAATCAGGAGTGATGCCCATCTCTAGCAAGGCTTAAATTAGTTTCATTTGGTTCGTTTGTTTGGTGATGTGCAGTGAAGCTAAAACACTTAGAAAAATTATTTAGAACACACCAAATACCATACACAAGATAAACTTCAGGATAATTAAAGAGTTAAATGTAAAAGATTAAAGTAGAGGAAAACTAACAGGACAATGATATTGACGTGCAGAAGAATTTTTTTTTAAATGATACAGTTGGTGCAAAAATAGGTCAACCACCAAAGGAAAACATATATCCCTGATTCTATGAAAATAAATTAGAAAGTAAAATAAAAAAATAAAACCTATCCTCCTTAAAAAAGAAAAAAACCTATCCTAAACATTAAAAAAACAGTAACAGAGGAGAAAAGTATGAAATAGGTCAATTAACCACTACACAATAATTTTAGATACTAAAAATAATGACAGCTGAGTATATTATTTTAGGTAAAAATACACAACAGAAAATAGAAGCTAAGCTCAAAATACATACATGTACATGCTCAGAATACATACATATGTACATATTTGTGTGTGTATGTATGTGTGTGATAAAAGTTAAAAACAATTTTTGAGTTAGAGTGAGGGATAGAGAGTGAATTTGTCTTCTAATCTCTTTACTGTTGTTATAATATTCATGTGAGAAATATAGGGTTTGGGGGCCTGTGGAGGTCATATTGAATATGGGTAATATATAACTCTTGCTGTCCTAAATTGTCATTGTATCTGTTGACATATACCATCTCTTCATTAAATTAAAAGAAATATTAAAGCTATATTATCTGCTCCAAATTTTCTTTGTGATCATCAAATATTGAAAACTCACTTTAAGTAATAACAATTTCTTAGAAGTATGTTATCTCCCAGCGTTAATGAGATACACTGTCCCAATTAGGCATCAATCATAAGGCTGACAAAAATGAAATAATTATTGTAATATGAATTTAGACATGCCCTGATATACCAGTGAATGCTAACATATTTTCTAATGTTTCATTTATTTATTTATTGAGGTTCTGTTATTTGCATCCAGCAATATATGAGTTCTAGATATTACACATTCTTTCCCCACATTTATTAGTATTTGAATTTTTCATTTTAGCCATTCAGGTGCGTTTGTAGAAGTATCACACTGCAGTAACAGGTACTATTTTAGGTGTTTTGTGCGTAATATCTACTTAATCCCCAATAAACCTATGTGGAAACAAGCATTAATAAATGTCAAGCTATTAGAATATGAGTCATCACACTGCAGAGTCTGCGCTCTTAACCTTTGTGATAGAGCTGCCTAGCACCACAGCAATTCTTTTCTTCATTCTCCTTCAGATGGTTGCACTGGCATGGTTGTCGCAGTGGAGGAGATTAAAATCAATCATTCTTTTTCCATTAGCTCGAAATATAAATCAAATTGATGTTGCATTTTCTCCCTTTAACCTATGACATTCATAATGCTGTCTTTTAAGCACTAAGAAATTAGCATCCAAGCTGAAATATCAGTTAACATGACTGATGAAACGAAGAAAAACTCTAGAACCGTCTGTCGTCCAACTATAATTATGCACAATTTAAAGTTTTAAAACATAAACAGCATGACGAATGCCTCTATTACCATACCTGTAAGTACATTTGTGGCAAAGCTAAGACTTGAACCAGTCCATATGGCATGTTAATTTAGCCTTCCGGCTATTCTCTGTATCATCAGGCTCCAGACTGTAGGCAATTTTCTTCATAGCAATGTACGTAAATAAAGTCAGTAACTGCTTCCCTGTCTTTGTTTTTTTAATTTAAAAAATTTAATTGACAAGTAATAATTGTATGTATTTATGGGGTACATGATATATTTATACATTGATATATGCATACATTGAAGAACGATTAAGTAAAGCTAATTAACATATCCTTTATCTCACTCACTTTTCATTTTTTTGTGGTCAGAACATTTAAAAGCTACTCTTTTAGCAATTTTGAAATATACAATACATTATTATTAACTACAGTTACCATGCTATGCAACTGATCACTAAACCTATCTTCCCATCTGAAACTTTGTACCCTTTAATCAACATCTCCCTTTCCTCATTTCTTCCTCCCCTCATTCTCTGATAACCACCATTCTACCCTCTGTTTCTATGAGTTTGATGCTGTTAGATTTCACGTATGAGTGAGATCATGTAGTACTTGTCTTTCTGTGCCTTAACTTAGCACAGTTTCCTCCAGGTTTATCCATGTTGCTGCAAATGACAGAATTTCTTTCTTTTTAAAAGCTATATAGTTCCCTTGTCTTCTTGAGCACTTATTTCTATTCATTAAATAAAACCAAAAGCTTGAAATTCTAAAATTTATGAGGAATTATATTATATTACATATATTTTTCTTTTAACCTTTGAGTATCTTTACTAATTGTTAATGACTTGCTGCTTTTTTCTGTCATTTAAATGAGTCTAGTATACAAGATAGTACTTGTAGTCTAAGAAACATGCTATAATTCAAATTTCTGGGGCAAAAAAATTAATTTCACATATGATTTATAATCTGGAGACAGAGTAAACTATGACTATTTATTTTGTAATTTTTATTATGAATTTTGGTTGGCAGGATCAGGGTGAGGTATTGGGAGGAGATGACATTCAAGAACACAGTTCCAGTGTCATCCGAGAGGTCTGGACCAGCTGGGCTTGGGAAAGGATAAAGATGTCTTTGGCTAGAGATTTACTACATCCGTCCTTGGAAGAGGAAAAGAAAAAACATACAAAGAAACACCTAGTTCAAAGTCCAAACTCCTATTTTATGGATGTAAAATGTCCAGGTTGCTACAAGATTACCACAGTTTTCAGCCATGCTCAGACAGTGGTTCTTTGCATAGGTTGTTCAACAGTGTTGTGCTAGCATACAGGAGGAAAGGCCAGAGTCACAGAAGGGTGATCATTTAGAAGAAAGCAACACTAATGTTCTCACAAATTCCTGAATTTGTGTTATCTCACAGAAAATGTTATCATAAATTCAGTAATTCTAGTTAATCTACCAAGATAATTACACTTGATTTTGTAAGGTATACAACAGTGATCTCCTATTTTGGTGTCAGTTTTTCAATAAAGTTTTGATTATGGCGGGGAAATATAGCTCCTTAAATATATTTAGGCAAAAGTAAGGAGAAGGGTGGTATGGAAGTAGGAAACTGCAAGAAGGAAATTAATGTAATTTGGGGAAGAAAAATAATTGACATGTGTCAGTAACAGTGCAGTATCCTGGATACACATATGTTAATAGAACTTTCTATTGTAAACCATAAACACTTGTGTAAAGTTTATCTTTATTGCACAGTACTGTGACTCCTTTCATGACTTGGCCATTAAAAACTGTGACCTAGTACATGGGCTTGAATGGATATCTTCCTGAGCACCTTGAAAGGAGATGATGAATAATACTGTTCATGTAGCTCATTCCACATACAAGTTTTCACAAAGTTCTAAATAGTGCTAAGAATAGCACAGCCAACAAAGGAATCACTAAAATCAACATGATTTTAATGAAGAGTAGAGTATTTGTTTTCTAAGTGTAATGCAGCAACATTGGTATTTTGCATCGTTAAAGTCCACAGAAAAACAGGTACTATTTTGTTTAAAAATCTAAGTTTCATTACAGAAACAGGAATCTAGAATGGTCTAATATGATATTCAGATAACCACAAACAGAATGGATTGTTCAAATAGAATCTCGAGGCTGTTTCACTTGTTATTTTCTGTTTTTAAGAGGACCCCAGATGGGCAATTAATCCAATTTCTTAACTTGTTTCACAGTCACATATTTGAATGATTGGGAAAATTTTATACACTGAAGCCTTCTACAATATTATTCCATTTTTGCTAAAAATCAAACTATCAAAACTAAACTGCTATACAATTTTTGTCTGCAAATCTTTCATAAGTCACATCTTAATCAATCTGGTTGCTATCAAGTAGAAACAATTCTAATGTTAATATCTTAAAAACATCAGAGTTGTAGGTCTTAAATTTACCATGTGCAAATCAAATTGTACATTCATCAATCAATATTTTACTTTCATTTATTGACCTACATATGTTCGATGTACTCTTTTACAGTAATGAAATTGTATGTTACCTAAAACTTTTGAGAAAGTTTGCAATTTCATATATCTTTTCTGTATTATTAGATACACAAAATGCCAGTACTTTTGCAGTGGTAATGTGACATTAAATATTATGCCATGAGCGAAGAAGTTTAGATCATTCCTAATATAACAGAAGTAGTTAGACAATTAAAATCTGTACAGTAAAATCATTTCTCATATAAATCACATGGGTATATCAGACTTTTCAATGAACCACTTTAGAACAGCTTTCTGTCCATAAACAAAGCCAACTTGACCTAACTTCATCTCCCCATAACGTATACTATTTTAAAGTGTGTCACTAAGCTATAATTGATCTATGTCCTTGACATAATTACAGATGAATTCAAGGTCCAAGTTACTTTTTTTAAAACTCTGAACCCTAAAACAATAAGAAAATGTAGAATTTTCACAGAAATTTTCACTTAACAGTGGACTTTTTTAGAAGAAAAAGAACTTTCTTGGACCAAATTAGGCGAATGTTTTCAAGTGAGATGTAAAATGAAAAAAGCGATTTCCCATCAGAGCCTAAATAATAAATCATTTCAAAGAAATCAATGTACATTCCCTTCTGTGTCTGGGATTTCAGTCCCTTATATAACACATCTTTCTAAAACAAATGGAACTATCATATACCCTTGCTAATAGAAAACTAATGGTAGGTTATATCTCAGATACCTCATTTATGGTATTTTCATACTTATTGCTTTATATCTCCATAAAGCTTCATTTTTATGTTTCACTGGGTAATTTCTAAGGAAAGAAAATCTCTTCTAAATCATTAGCTTTGAGTATTGAAAAACATATATTCACTGTATTTCATGGCAGATTTTTAAAGTCAACTAGAATCAATCAATAAAAGTATTACAGAAGATTCTCAATGCCTGAACTACTCTTTAATAATAATTTTTTAAAGCATTCACATAGATCTAATTGGCATTTATAACTTCTTTCAGGGTTGTATTTGTTCTGGAAAGGGAAATAACAACAGGGTAGGCTTAGGTGACCATTGTACTTTGATCTTTAGCTTTCAAGTAACTCAGCGTTATTTATATTGAGAGGTAGGATTAGTGCTATATTTTGTGGAGGGTATCTAAACATTGATGTCAAAGAACCTAGAGTCCAAGAGAGAATAACTCTAACATAAGATAACAGTTACAAGCACCCATAAATCAGGTGGACATGAAGAGTTATAGAAGTGCAGAGGAAAAGAGGTTTCTTCCTGCTTGGGAGGAGCAATGCCAGGGAAGAATAGGGGCTTTTGAACTGGAGCTTAACGGGTGAGTAAGAGAGCCCGATGTTGAAGGGCATGAAACTGATCTTTCACAGCACACTTATTAATGCCTAGTAACGTATTGTGGAACAGAGTGCTGAGAAACACTGGCTTGGGAAATGGAACTGTACGAAACTAGTATCCATGGCCACCATAAGGCAAGAAGAGGCATGATCTGAGTAGTGTTCAGTGAGAGAGGAGAAAATGCGGAGGGGAGGGGTGGAGACCTGCCGTACAGACCGACTCAGCTAGACTTGGGAATTGTCTTACAAACAGGAACAAGTGGATATTAGTTTCATAAAGCTCAGAGCAGTATTCACTCTCCAGCACAACTTTCAATAGCCACGACAAAAAAGAAAAGTCCCCACAACTGCAAGTAGCACCCTCACTTCCTTAGCTGTTGTAATAAATAGCACCACATGTGACGATAACACAAGAATCACAGTTTATTTAATTGTACAGTATTAAATATCACCTCATCCATTCTCCTTTTTTAGTTTTCTTTCCTGGTATATACTTACTTCATCACCTTTTTTTCCTTCTCTTCTCTTTTTTTTTTTTGTTCCAGAGACAGGGTCTTTCTATGTTGCCCAGGCTGGAGTGCAGTGGCTATTCACAGGCCCAATCATAGCATATTGCAGCCTCAAACTCCTGGGCTCAAGCAATCCTCCCATCTCAGCCTCTTGAGTATCTGGAACTGCAGGTATGCACCACCATGCCCAGCTAATTTTTTAATTTTAGCTTTTCCTCTGTTATTTTCTACTTTCTGTGTAAGAAAAATTTGGAAATTAAAAAATATACATACACATATATGTATTTCATAGGTATATCAACTCATAGGTATATAAAAATATATGGGTATTTTCTAAATATTAATATATTAGCATTCAATATAAGTGCCTAAACAATCTAACAGTGTTAAAAACAGGACTCCAAAGTCAGAGTGCTTGGGTTTGAATCCTGTGGTTGGGGGGTGGTATTAAATTCCAGTTTTGCCACTTACTAAACACGTGAACTTTGGCAAGTTATTTTACATTTTTATGTATTGGGTTTCCCAACAATAAAAAGGGATAATAGTCCATATCTCTTTGGGTTTTAGTGAATGATTCCACACATATCTGGAATTGAAACAAAGGATTTGGTATTTCAGTTCCCTGTTGGCTAAAATGAAAATAAAACCATCAAACAAGTGATGGTATGTTTTATGATAGCTGAGATTAGTTTTATTTCAATTTCTGGTTGATGCTTACACGGCAGGTACCATGGAATCCTTCAGCTTTTTGGTTCTCTGTCTTTAAGAATTTAATAATCTGAACAAACACTTGACAAAGTGCTACGTGAGAGGATTCTGTGATTTTTTTGTGGTGTGAGGAATTCACTGTGGATGGGAATAATTTCTCCCACTAATTTATATATTTAATAGTAATATGTTTAAGCTATGCTGAGCATTCTATTTAACGATATGACTGGGCACCTCCCGGATCTGCCAGATCTGTATTTCTTGGAGGCTATTAGCCTCCTAATCTGTAGTCTCTCCCGCAGGAATGTTTTGCCCGTCAATCCTCTACCTTCTGCCACTGTGGGTTAGTTCTCCTTCCTATATGTTCTCAGAGCTCTCTTCATTCATCCTGTAGCACTGTTTTTAGTATTAGAATTGCACTTTTGGAGGTATTTGTATGATTACTAGTTTAAAATCAGAACGCAGGTTCCATGAGTGTGTGCATTGTGTCTGTTTTATTTATTTGTTGTATTAATAGCTACACTACCAGTTTCAAACTCTGAAACCTAGCAGTAGATGCTCACTAAATGTTTTGTAAAATAAATGAGTGAATAGATGCTATTATTCAGAACATACCTAACACTGCAACATGGTGCTTAGCAGCATAGATTTTGAAGGGAGAAAATTTTGATTTTGAGTCTCTCTCTCTCTGCCATTTTATATAGATAGATTTCCTCCAGAATTACTTAATGCTTCCAATATTCAGCTTCTGCATCTGGAAAACAGATATAACAAAAATTCCTAGCCTCACAGAACAAGTGTGAAGCTGTAAACAAGATCATGTACCTAAAGAGTTCAGCACATTGCCAGCACTAGGTTATTAGGTATTAGGGTTATTATTATTATTATTATTTTTTTTTTTTTGAGACAGAGTCTCACTGTGTTGCCCTGGCTAGAGTGAGTGCCATGGCATTAGCCTAGCTCACAGCAACCTCAAACTCCTGGGCTCAAGTGATCCTACTGCCTCAGCCTCCCGAGAAGCTGGGACTACAGGCATGCGTCACCATGCCCGGCTAATTTTTTCTATATATATTTTTAGTTGTCCAGATAATTTCTTTCTTTTTTTTTCAGTAGAGATGGGGTCTCGCTCTTGCTCAGGCTGGTCTTGAACTCCTGAGCTCAAACAATCCACCCGCCTCAGCCTCCCAGAGTGCTAGGATTACATTAGGGTTATTATTGAACAGGTTATTATCATACCTTTACTCCTAATTGTACCTTTCATTATTACGAAATAACCCTCTTTATCCAACATTATTTGGTTTGTATTTGAAATATATTTCCCTGAAAAATATTCTAAAATTTTGTATCTATTTTTTAAAAATTACCTCTTTACTATGAACTAAGTCAACTTGGTTCCTACAATTGTTAGATTCTTCAGATGGCAGACATCAGAATCCTAAAATTTAAAGGTAGAAGAGGACTACAGGTCCCACCTCAGTTCTCAGGAACAGGTTGGATGCTCCAGTGAAGGTTGGTCTCAACCCTGCCACATCTGCCTAGATTGCAACAAGGGGCACAAGAACAGTCATACAGCCTGTTTGTATGAAGCTTGATGATGTTCCAACTCCCTGTTCTTTTAAGCACTCTATGCGCTCTACTCTATCTTGCCAAAAGATCCACTTGAGACAGATGTAACAATTACTAACGGCAGAATCCAGCCAGACTTTAATCAGAATCAAGCAACAGAATCATGTTCTGTGATTCATCTCAGGACCAGGATGAATCTAGGCCTTTGAATACTACTCCAAAGGGAATGAGCTTCTTGATTTCAAACCTCGTTTATGCAAAGGCACTGGTGCTCGATCAATATCCTAGCCAATCCACAAATCTTAAACATCATTAATGTCATCAACACAATTTCTCACATCCTTTATGCCAGTTCTAACCAGAGATAAAGAGAGTTTGACTTGCTTGTAGCTGCTGCCTTTGAAGTCTTTAATAAAGACCTTAAATGAAATCTTTCAAAGTCCGATAACTCTCTCTCATCCACCCATCCACCCCATGTTAACCACTCTGGGGGTATATAAAAATCAAAACCCGCATATGCAGAATTTTCTATACTGAAATATTTTAAAGTAAATTAAAGCAATGTAATATGTTTGCTGGATCTTTTTATATTTAACTCATTGCACTCCGGAGATATTTACTTACCCTCTCTGTGCCTCAGTTTATATTTTTAAATGAAGATAATAATACTAATTCCCTTACAGGTTTGATGTGAGTTTTAAATAAGTTAGTACTACCAAGCACTTAAAACAGTGGGTGTCTGGCCTGTACTGAAGGTTCAGTTAATTTTTGGCAGCTGCTGCTGCTACTATACTGCTACTCCATTTCACAATTACTAATACTTATTGAGAGTATTAACAGATTTTTTTAAAACTCTCTGGGCTCCAGGTTTTAGTTCTTTTGGACAAAATGATTTTTTTCTGAGTTCTCAAGACTCTACTCCCTTTTTTTTCCATCCTTTAATTCTTTCTTGGTTCCTATGTTATTTTTCCCATTTACTCATTTATGAATAAAAGAAATCTTAGAAGGGTGTAGTCAGGTTGTGCAGATTACACACAGCTTCCACATAAATCCCTCTTGTACTGCTCAGGCAAGTCCCCAGGATACTAGTGATTTCCTAGGAAGTCAAATTTCTCCTCTAAGCCTGGAAGTAAAAGTGTGAGTTGATATGTATTGTTCTTTGCCTAATTTCTGGTTCCTTGGAAGCAATGAACAAATGTCAATTTCCCTTATATGTGTGAGACCAGCTTTTAGGCCTCTAGAACAGAGGCTCCCAACTCATGGCCCCTAGCTTAGATTTCAATGTCAGAAGTAATTGCTTGTCTTACATAGCACTTTTTTTATTGTTGCTGTTGTGTTTGTTTGTTTGTTTGTTTGTTTTACCTAATTTAACACAGCATTTGAAAATTGGGAGATTTTCCATTAAAACCCACATGTCAAGTGTCTCTTGAAATATCAGAATATCAGGCAACAAATGAAAAGTCTTGCGTAGAGCCAAGTAGCAGCTTCCCCACTTCCAGAGGCCATGTGCTCTCCAACTTACCTCACTGCTTCTACCACCCTGGACTCCCCACCATAAGGTCAAGTGGCTCTTTCTGTTTGTATGAGTGACTCTGCTCTTTAGGTTCTTTTAGAGCAGATATATTTTCTGTACTCAACCAACCTGCATCTGTTCCCACATTCTTGCTTATTACAAAAATAGGTAAAATGCCAGCCTTCTATCTATTGCCAATCCCTCCACTTGTGTTCTGAATCCCACATTCCTTTTGCATATTCTAGGATTTTGCACTCTTCTGCACTATCAGTTTTTTCCTCTCAACTGGCTTGTTTTCATCAGCATGCAAACATGCTGTAGTATCTTCCAACTTTGAAACACTCTGTTGTTTTTACATCCCAAATCAAACTACTACTTCAATTCTCTTTTACAGCGAAATCCCTCCTAGTTGATGCATGATTTGTCTCTCCTTTGTCACTTCATTTCCTTTTTCAAAGTCACTTCAGTCAGGCTTCTATTCCTCCTAATCCATGGAAACCATTCTTGTCAAAGTCACCGATAATCTCCATCTTGCTAAATCCAAAAATTAACTCTTTGTTGTTACTTTAAGTAGCTATCTCATCAGAATTTGACAAGTTGTTCAATAATCTTTGTTTGAAGTCCTTTATTCTGTTGGTTTCCCTAACACCATGCTTTCATGTTTTTCCTCCTAACTTACCAACTGATATTCATGTGACTCATGCCAATTCAACATCTCTACTTGAATACCAGTTAGGATCTCAAGCACACATATCAGAATCCAAACTCTTGATTTTCTTCTTCGGACCTATTCTTATCCCAGCTTTCCTCATCTCAAAAAGGGGAACCATGATTTATTCAGTTGCTCATTCTTGACCCTTCTCTTTTCCTCACTCTTGATGTGTAATCTCCCAAATACACTCAGTCAAAAATGAAAAAGGAGATATTACAACTGATACCACAGAAATACAGAATATCATCTGTAGATATTATGAAATCTCTACACACATAAACCAGAAAATGTACAGGAAATGGACAAATTTCTGGAAACATACAACCTCCCAAGACTCTATCAAGAAGAAACAGAACTCCTAAACAGACCAATAATGAGCAGCAAGATAGAAGCAGTAATGAAAAAAATCTTTCAACCAAAAAAGCTCTGGACCAGATGGATTGACAGCAGAATTTTACCAGAACTACAAAGAAGGGCTGGTACCCATACTGCAGAAATTATTCCATAGTATTGAAAAGGAGGGAATCCTCCCCAGCTCATTCTACAAAGCCAGTATAACCTTGACACCAAAGCCAGGAAAGGATACAACAAAAAAAGAAAATTACAGACCAATATCCCTTATGAATATAGATGCAAAAATCCTCCATAAAATATTAGCAAACCTAATTCAACAGCACTTCAAAAAGATAATCCACCATGACCAAATGGGCTTCATCCCAGGGATGCAAGGATGATTCAACACACGTAAATCAATAAATGTAATTCACCACATACACAGAAGCAAAAACAAAGACCATATGATCTCTCAATAGATGCAGAAAAAGCATTTGACAAAATTCAACACCCTTTCATGAAAAAACCCTCAACAAACTAGGCATATAAGGAACACATCTCAAAATAAATTCCTAGACACATACAACCTACCAAGACTGAATCATGAAGAAACAAAAAGTAGGAATAGATCAATAATAAGTAAGGAGAATCAGTAATCAAAATATTCCCAACAAAGAAAATCAAATGGCTTCATGGGTGAATGGTTTCATGGGTGAATTCTACCAAACATTTAATGAAGAACTAATAGCAATCCTTCTCAGACTCTTCCAAAAATTGAAAGTAACACTTCAAAACTCCTTTTACAAGGCCAGCATTACCCTCCTACCAAAGCCAGATAAGGACACTACATGAAAAGAAAATGATCATAGATGCAAAAATTCTCAACAAAATACTAGCAAACTGAATTCAATAGTAATTTAAAAGGATCATTCACCATGATTAAGTGGGATTTTTTGCAGGGATGCAAGGATGGTTCAATATATGCAAATCAATAAATGTGTTGATTTTTTTTAAAAAAGTCCTAAAATTCATATGGAGCCACAAAAGATCTCAAATAGCCAAAGAAATCTTGAGAAAGAAGAACAAAGTATCACACTTTCTAATTTCAAATTATATCACAAAGCTATAGCAATCAAAACAATATGGTACTGGCATGAAAACAGACATAGAGAAATAGAACAGAGTAGAGCCCAGAAATAAACTCACACATATATGTCACAAAAAGACAAATACTATATGAATTCATTTACATGTGGAATCTAAAAAGTATGAATTCATAGAAGCAGAATGGTGGCTGCCAGGGGCAGATGGAGAGATGGGGAGATATTGATCAAAGGGTATAGATTTTCAGTTATAAGATGAGTAAGTTCTGGGGCTGATGTACAGCATGTGATTATAATTAATAATACTGTGTTGTATACTTGGAATTTGCTAAGAGAATAGATCTTAGGTGTTCTCACCACACACATACAAAATGTTAACAATGTGATGTGATGGATATGTTAATTAGCTTGACTGTGGTAATCATTTCACAATATGCACATGTACCAAATCACCACATTGTACTCCTTAAATATACACAATTTTTGTTTGTCAAAAAAGAAAAGAATAGGTATATATTTCTTTGTGGATAATGAATATATATTAATAGATATCTTTAATATGGAACCATCTATCTGCTTTGCTATTAATAATTTATGTTACCAGTCTAGCCCCAATAGCATTTGAGTTTCCAGCTCCTATTCTGAGCCATACTAAGAGGCTCAGGCTGTGGAGACTTGCTATTTTAGATAGATTAAATTCAGGCAGATAGAAGGCCTAAACTGTGCTCAGTATCCAGTTACTAAGCAGTTGATGGAAGATCTTAATCAGCCATGAGAGAAAAGATAGAAAGAAAATTAGATTTTTTTTTGTCAGAAAATGTGGGTCTTAATTCTTGGTTTTGCCATGACCTAATTATATGGCCATCAATGAATCACTTATTCTTAGGCATCATGATTGGGGCTTGTTTGTTTGTTTGGTCGTGATGGTTGTTTAATTTGTAAAATGAGCAAGTTGGGTCATTTTGCCTCTTTAGATTTTCTCAGCTCTACAATTTTTAAATGATTGATTCTTCTTTGCTTTGACCCATGTTCTACGCATATTTATATTTTCCAGATACAATAGTAATAAATGCACAATATATGTGAACCTGATCTATTAGGGATGCTACAAATCAGAGAAAAATAATGCTGGCTACATGGTGCCTCTCCCACCAAGCCTCCAACATAAATTTTACATGATTTTTAAAGAGATTATTCAGTGAGATGCAGACTGGTTCAAATTATTCATGTCATCAAGCTTTTAGCACTTCCTTGGGGCTCTGTTCCTCTGCCACTGTTGAGCAATTTTTTGGATAGTAGGATAAAGTTTCCTTTGCTCAATTTCCTCTTATTTCTTTTCATTATTCCCTTTTAGATCAGACAGCATTCTCCTACCCATCTTGGTGCTTATAGTCTTCAAAGATTTTGTAGTAATGTGCCATGCCCTAGTAGCTTTGTAAGCTAATTTCAAACCCCTAGAGCTTCATGGAAATTCTGTGACTTATATTTTTTCCAGAGAGGCAGAATGTAAATCAGGTTATTAATATTTCAAATCTGGCTTCATGATACCATATTTAAAATTCCATTTTTGTTTTAAGTAGAATAAATTTCCTCACATATTCCATTTCTAAATGGCAAAAACTTTAAGGAAACTGAAAAGTCATACCTCCTGCTGTGTCATTTTCACAGAAGAATGGAAAGGAATTGTCACCTAGCAAGTTCATAGTTTGCTGCTTCAGAAAACCTAACTCAACTTATATTTTTCTGTTTCTATTTCACATTATGCATAGTCTCCTAATTTCCACTTCACTATGAACCCTGCTTATTTTTGTGTTACCTGAAATATAATTTTCTGTGGTATTTAATATTAGCACATCCTTCTCTCTTCCCAAGTATTTAGCTCTTCGTTTTCTAAGGTATTTAATTTCATTTTACTCATTTTATAAATTCTGTCCATTTGTTTGCATAAGACTCTTTTTTTCCTTCACTCCTGTGAAGGATAGATGATAGTTATCTGTCAACAGAAAATGTTTATCAACTTATGCCTTGCCTGTTTTGTTTTTCAAGAAGATATTTAATAATTCTCAGTATTACTACAGCATTTTCCATTTTATAAATCTCAGTGCTTTAAAAATTATCCAATTGGTTTTTATATCATAGCTGTTAGAAATATTAAATGATAGTGTATATTTTGCAAGTATTTAGAAGTTGGGATTATAACCACTTATACCCAGTAAATTGAAAGTAAATTATTCTCCTTCCTTGGAATGGTTAATCTGATTACAGCATGGCCCAGCCTTGACACAGTCATGAATATCTTACCGTTTGTCTTCTTTTGTTGTTTCTGAGTGGAGAGATCTTCAAACAGGCTCATGTTTCCATCAGGCTCCTTTCAGGCCAAAGGTGGTTTTGAGAGTACCTGGAACATGACAGAACATAATAAATGTTAGTTTCCCATCTATTATAAATAGAGACTGAAATGCATCCTGACCCCAGGACTGATCATTTTTGGTAGAATTATACAAATTGTATGCAACTTAAGAGGTCACAGGATAAGGGTAAATTTCTCATACTATGCTACTGCATGTGATTATCAGCGCTGCTTATTCTGTTAGCATTCCGGAATAAACATGTATACAACTGATTGAAATCTAGTGGGAGAGTTCATTTTGAAGGTATGAGTGGAGTGCAATAAAATCGCTAGAGATTGAATCATAAATTGTACCTTGGAGATTCAAGAATATTTTCAAAAGAAGCTAAAATTTGAACATTGGTGTTTGCATTCCAGAGAGGGAGAACAGTATGAGTAAAATTAGTCTGAACAACTGTTCGGAGTAAAGTCTGAGTAAAAGCAAACATGGTTATCATAGTAGCAAGAATATGAAAGCCTCCTAAACTAGTGCAACTGATTACAAATATTTTAATTATTCATATGCTTTTGAATCCAAGGAAAACCTAAACATCTGGAACACAAAAAGTGTGTCAACTAGAGAAGTTTCAGGACTTCTGTTACTCACAAGTGAACTATTCTTCCATCTATTTTTTCTTTTCTATCCCACTGCCAGTTAATTCAGGCTCTCATCATCCCAATTCCAATTTCCCAGGTGAATAATCTAATTAACTTTGTTTGAGAAAGGTGATTCTCTCCTTAATTTGTTCGCTGTTCAAAGTACAGAAAAGGGTGTTGTGCTATGTTCTTTGAAGAGAACTTGAGTGAGACCACTTTCTTTGAAAACGGAATGGCTTGAGAATGACATCCTTAGAAAAAGGATATTGGCAGATCATGGGAGTGGAAACTTGGACATGGATGAAAATATGAAAGATAGTTATTTCATTCACTATAACAAGCCACCCCAAACTTACTGATGTCAAACAATCATTTTAAATGTTCACATATTCTATGAGTCAGGAATTCAAATAGGGTACTGTAGGAATAGCTTCTTTCTATTACATTATGTCTGAAGTCTCAGCTGGGAAGACTCAGGTGCTGAAGATGATTCAATGGCTGGGGGATGAAGTTATCTGATGGCTACTTACTCATATGACTTGTCTTTGATGCTGGCTATGGTCTAGGACCTCAGCTGGGTCTGCCAGACACAATTACCAACAATGGCCTCTCCATGTGGCTACTTGAGCTTCCTCACCTACTATTTTAATGGAAAAAGATTTAAAGGAAAATGAATAAATAAATGTTTATGTCATTTGGCATATAGGAAAGAGAAAGCATTTTTATGTGTAATGCTTAAAAGTTCTTTTAAAAAGTAAAAACATGATGAACACCCAACAGAAATTAAGGTGCATTCAGAAAGCAAAAATTATATCAAAGAATGAATAAGGTGAATAAAGAAAACAAAAGTTACAAATAGCCAATAAGTGCATGAAAAGTGTTAACTTTCCTATCACATAAATACAAGTAAAATAAAAATGAAGATAGCTTTTTTTTTCAGCTATCAGATTGACAAAGATGGGAATTTGAAAGATACCTCCATTATCAGGAGTGTGAAGGAAAGGAAACCAAGATTACTGTTAGTAAGAGAACAAACTTATATACGTTTTCTGGAGAACAATATGGAAGATGCATTACAACTTAAATTGTGCAGTTTTTATATTGCACAATTCTAGGGATTTATGTTCAGGAAATCTCAAGTGCTATTATGCATATAAAAGTTCATTCAAAATATCATGTTCTATAATAGTAAGAAATTACAAACAAATTCCTCAAAAAAAAAATAAAGAATTGATTAAGTGGTATAGCGAATTGTTATATATGTAGACATTATAATAATTTTGTAGATTTAGTTTCAATTGAAATAATAAGATGTCCAAGATATGATAATGCTGGGTGGGGGGAATAAGCTTACAAAGCACCATGAACTATTTTTTGTCCTGGATTTGTGTGTGTGTGTGTGTGTGTGGTTTTTTTGTCTTCAGTATATATTTTCTTTTTCATACCATTGAGTTTTCTTACAATCCTTACTCAAAATTCTTCTTCCGTCATTTCAATGTTCTGACTTTGGTTAGTATCCATTGCTAGAAAGCTGCTGTTCCTTTTTGGGGGGATCCTTTCCATTTGATTCTTCATACTTCCAGATTTCTTTCGCTGATTCCTTCCCATCTGGAGCAGCTGTTGTTTCTTACTTTTGGAATTTTATTTAATAATGACACGCCCAGTTTAGTATCTGAGCCAGTAGGTGGTGCTTGTGACTGAGAATCGACCACATCCCCTGTCGCTGGTCTCCAAGCCTCTCCGGGCTTAGTCCCTGCTAATACCGTTCTCCTTCCAGTTCTGCTCTGCAACCTCTTCCTTTGGGGTCCCCTGTAGATTCAGGCACCCTTCCTTCTGACCCTCATCTGATCTATGTTGGTCTGCCTGTTTGTTTTTTTCACTTTCATCTAAAATCTCTCCTTCTTTCAGAGACACTCTGGCTGGAGGTATTTCTCGTCCGCCATCTTCAGTCACTGCAGGGTGATGTGCTAGGCCCAATCTAGGTAGCTGTTGGAAAAGCAGTAACTACAGAGCAAAAGATAATTTATTATGAGAAATAAGAATGGGCAGATTTTCTCCATCTAGTAAGATGCATGCAGTAGCCCTATTCTGAGTTAGCATGGTGCCTAACTCAGGACCCATACCTTCTGTCTGGTTGGTTGCTGTTTGTCTAAAAGGCTAAGGTGACTTGGGGGTATTGTTATTTGCCAGAGGAACAGGGATATTTTTATTTGCCCACCTATTGAAGGGGTCTCCTCTACTGTAAACTTGTATCACCTGTGGCCAGTTCCCCACTATGGCTGGCCACACATCTGTGTCTATTCCTTTCCCCCAAGGGGCAAACAAACCATATCAGTGAGTCCCTGTCTGTACCTCCCAGGGCCAGGTAAAAGCACTGGCTCCTTGGGGTAGGTCTTGGGGTGCAGGAAGGAGGATGTTATTTTCCATACCCCTCACTGGCTTGAGTGTGGAGTCCACAGAGTGAATTTGTAACCATAGGGGTGATGCCCATGTCTATTGAAGCATAGGTAGGGCGGCAGGCCTGTTGGCTCATGGATGCTTGATGAGGAACCACAGGTCTCTGACAGCCTATACATCTACCTCTGAAGTGATAATTATTCCTTTAATTTGTCCTTTTAGATGCCATTGTGTTAATATCATTTGCTGATGCCAGCCACTTGTGGATTGTACAGCAGGTGGAAGTGCCAGGTGACATGAAGGTTGTCAGCCCACTACTGAACATGGGTCCTCATGAAGTGCACCCCCTGTCTCAATGTCTGTGGGCATGCCATACATACTAGAGAGCTTCTGCAGTCCCCTGATGGTGGTCTGTTGTGTGGCTTTTTTGCTAGAGAATGCTTTCAGGAGCCTTATAGCCATATCTACGCATGTTAGGGCATAGCGGCAGGCTTTGGATAGTGGGAGAGGACCTATATAGCCTATCTGACAGCAAGTGAAGGGCATGTGTCCTCTCTTTACATGGCCTGACATCATTCCTGGCAGGGGTAGGCGGTGCTTTTGTGTACACACCACACAATGTGAGCAGACATCAACAACCTTCTTATAGGATAGCGGCAAACCCCAAGATTTCACAGTTTCCTACATAGTCTTTTGTCCAGCATGCTTCAATTTTTCGTGCAGCCACTCTGCAATATCAGTAGCTAGGACATCTTCCAGCCAATGGACCCATGCCAGTATGTCAGCTTTATCATTTCCTGGCATCTGCAAAGGTTGCTGGCTGTGTACATGGAACACCATAATGTCCTTTTGGTGGATAATGTGCCAGATGACCTCCCACATGTCCTGACCCCAGAAAGGCCAAGCATTTATTGTCTAATTCTGGGTGTGCCATTGCCCAATCCATAGGATAAGACCCCAGTACATGGCCCAACTGTCTGTACACAGTGTGATAGGTGTAAATTCATTCAGCAAGACTATCTAGGCAGCCCTCAGTTCAGCCATTTGGATGCTCCTCCCTGTGCCTTCATGTAGCCAGATGGTTTCGGTGGATGGCTGGTATGCTACAGCTCTCCACCTGGGCAGTTGCCCTCTCCAGGAGCTGTCTGTGTACCAAGCATCTGTAGGGACAGACCCCTGCCTGGGCTTCACCAGACTGGGGAGTAGTTGTTCTTCTGGGAAGGTAGTAAGGTCCAAGCTATAAGTGACGGGCCCTAGTACTTGCTGTAGCTCAGAGCTCAAAGAGGAGGTATTATATACATGTAGTTGTTGCAAATAAGCAGTCCACTTTGTGAGCATGGACAAATGAGCCACTCCTGACTACGGGGCGTTGTTAAGTCCCTCAACCAGCTGGTAATCGTGTATTTGGTTTTTACATTGTGCTTCGAACCTCCTGTGATGGGCTCACTGGCTTGGATGGGCCATGTAAGTAGCTGCTCATTGTTTTTCTTTGAGGCTATACTATTTTTCTGCTCCTCTCCACAGTTGAGACCAAAACCCAATGGGGCTATGGACTTTCCCCTGCCTCTGTCACAGACCCCAAGAGAACCCTTCCCAGGTGACATGAACATCTAATTCTCCAGGACAGGAGGGATCATAAATGCCCAGAGCCTGTACCAGTTTTACTGCTTATTTTGAATTTTCAACTGCTCACTGCTGAGTTTCTGCCCAATCCCATTATGTTCCTTTCCTAATCTGTCTATATAGAGGTCATAATAGTTGTGCTAAGTGAGGGATAAACACCTGCCAATAGTCTAGAGGACTGACAAATTTCTGTAATTGCTTCACAGTGGCTGGCTGAGGGAAAGCCTGTATTTTATCAATAATTGCCTGAGGAATAACTTCAGTCTTACCTCAACAGACAACACCAAAAAACTTAGAGAAGCCAGGCCTCTGGACTTTGCTGTATTTGGAATCCTTCAGATTCCGAATAGGAGATAAGGTCCAGTACACATGCCTCTAAGATGGGGGGAGAGAGAGAGAGATGTTAACATGATGTCATCAATGTAATGAAATAGGTATACCTTTTCAGGTAGTGTCCATGTAGCCAAGTCTTCAGCAACCATGTTATGGCAATAGATTATACTATGTAGGTATCCCTGGGGGAGGACAGCGAAGGTCCATTGCCTCCTTTCCCATGTGAAAGCAAACTGATCTTGGCTTTCAGGGTCTATGTCAATGCTAAAGAAGGCATTGATCAGGTCTAACACACAATGATAAGTGCCAAGGTTGCTGCTGAGGCATTCCAGCACGGTGGCTATGTTGGGGGACTGCTACAAAAAGAGGAGGTCTGACTTTAATTCTCTATTATCTACCGCCATGTGCCAGGTGCCATCAGGCTTATTCAATGGCCACACAGAATTGTAAGGGTTGTGGGAAGTCCGGATTATACAAACCTTTTCCAATACAGCTATGGTGGCAGTTATTTCATCATGACCTCCAGGGAGTCAGTATTGTCTGATAGCAGCAACCCCGTGGAGTAGGGGTAGTTGCAATGTCTCATGCTTTGCACAATGACTTAGAATTGGCTTCACAGCTTGGAACTTCATTGCCCTAATCCTTAGGTGGAATTCTCCAACTGCAGTCTGTAAGACCTTTCCTAGAAGGATACACACTCCCTAGATGTATTGGGAGACAGGAGCTATATGCCCTGTATATTTCCACAGGGACAGTTGACCAATACCCAAGGTCAAGGAAACCCATCTAACCATCACTGTTTTCCCGCTATGTCCATGATAGCAGTGATGTATCCCTTAAACCTAGTGGAGTTTCCATAGATTAGAGCATACTCTGCTCTCGTGTCTACCAAGGATATGACTCTCTGCCTGTTCTTCAGGGACCAATAAATGGTAACTTCTACATATGGCCTCCAGTCCCCTTCCAGGGCCAGGACTGACAGGAGACCTCAGCCACCCCCCTAGTCCTAGGCAAACCAGAACCAGGGTTCAGCAGGGAAGATGTCAGTCACCTCAGCTGGGGAGGGTGAGGGGAGAAGGCTCAGCCTTCTTCATGAACGCTTGGAAATTGGTAGTTTTTTGTTTTACAGCAGTGGCCATTCCATTCTTATCAATCTTTTTCAGAATTGATTCCAGCTTGTATAAGGTCCACCCATATTTGCAATGGGTGACTCTTATTAGGCCCTTGGGATCTTTTATTTCCACTGTATTCTTGGCCGTGCTACAAACACCCTTCTTTTGTCTCAACCGTTCAGTTTTGCCAAAGTCTGCTACCAACTGGGCTTCGATCTGTACTGACTGTCCCACCACAGGACTAAAAATCAAAACCAGCGTGCCACAGTATCGTGAGGGGGCAGTCTTCAGGACCAGTATGGCATCTCGCATGGTAGCTATGAAGGGCTCTACATTGGGCCCCTGAAACTCTTGACTGTAAATAGCACTACTCATTCCTAATTCTCAGAGTTAGGCTTGTAACTTCTCCATTGACCCCCAGGTCCCATTAGGCAAAGACATGACACTAGCATCTTTCCAAATATCTCTACATGCCGCCATCAGCCCCAGAGAAGCAGAAAGCCCTGGTGTCCAGTATCAGCGTCTCATTGGGTAGGTGCACTGCGCAATTTTTGGCTGACCACTGGTTGAGTTATTCCTGCCACCAACTTACCCATTTCATTTCTGTCCAACAGCACACCATCAGCACCCATATCCCATAGCAGAACCAACCAGCATGGAATGCTATCTCAGTTTTTGTTTAAACTTCTGAGTCAATTCTACCAGCTCAGTGGGAGTGTATGGACCTGCCAATGTGCACTGCACCATGGGTGGTGGAGGTGATTCAGACCTCCCGGCATTTTGTCCTGGCTAGACTTTACTTTGGTCTGTATCACCAAGCACACTTTCGGTTGGCCAGAACCACAGCCCTCTAGTTCTTCCAACCATACTTCTATGTCAGAGTCCAAACTGCCTGTGCTGTCATCCAGGGGGTCCCATCACTCACAGTCCCATTCCTCCTGTGCAATTAGAGCCCTCATGTGAGGGGCAGGTAGTTTTTGTCCTGCAGGCAAGTACACCGGCTCTCCTTAACCTGTAACCACTTGCAGGTTTGCTCTAGCATTGTAGAAAGTAACTCCTTAATGTCCACTTGGGCCAGCTGAGCCTCACGCTTTAACTTGCAGTCCTCCCTTGCCCTATGGAGGGTGGCTTTGATGGCCCACTCAGCCTCTCCTGTGGCTCATACAGCCTGCAGTAGCAGCGACGCTACTGCTTCCCCAATTTGCCTCAATTCCATTCTTTTCCCAAGGGCAGAGCTGCTTGCCATGGTTTCCAAAACTGAAAGCCAGCCCACAGGTGTTTTCAAGGCATCCCTGTACTCACGTGGTGGTCCCCATATATCTACTAATGTGGCCACCTCATACCACATGGATCCAACTTCCCAGCCTGAGATTCCCTCCATGGCTGATGCGCTACCCACATCCTCATGTCATTTTTGCCAGAGGTCAACTCAACTGGGACTCTTTGGTATCCAGCAGACTACACCAATTGTTATGCAGATTAAGGGCCTTTAAAGCCTCCACATAATGTGAACCAATACCAAAGAACACCACCACCAGAGGACTAGAGAAGAGACAAATGAATTTATCCAGGGGTGGGGACTTAGCTGGGAGACACCAGTGGTGGCAGGCTAGGCAATTCTCCACAATGCTCCCAGAAATAGCAAGGGATTATATAGGCAAGCACAAACAAAGGAAGATATAGTGTGCCTTACCAGGTATGGTAGAGCAATCTTCCATAAAGGTCAGCATGTTCTCAGTCATGTTCTGTGGGGGAGCCAGTCCCCTGCAGCTTTCTTTGTTTTGACTCTCTCAGCCTCCTTGAGTGGGATTGGGGCCAGGATCTCCAATTACCCCACAGACGGAGATTTAGAAATTTGGCAAAGGAGGAAATGGGGAGGGCTTAAGGAATAGTAGATAAGATGATTTACTCACTGAAGAAGTGGGAACAGAGGATATTAGTTATGTTAAGCAGACAGCTAGGGACACCTGGGGGAGGAGCTAACACTCTGTGAATCTGCCAATCAGAACTTAGGGTGCGAACTGCAGAGAACTCTCTAGCCCACAGGCCAAGTGGCATAGATACAATAGAGTCTGAAAGGCGACTTAGGACAACCTAAGGCTAATTATCATTTATGTAGCTTAAATCGACATAGCTGTTCATCACTCCCCCACCATGGGCTTTCGAGAGGCTCATGGGAGATCTGCATGCACAGTAAGACTTAGGTCATATAACTTCCAACCGTCCATCAAAGTGGCTCCATTATGACATCTGAACCTCAGAGAGGTCTCTACCCAGACACAATAAAACAAGACCCAGACCATAACCAAAGTCTCTTTTGCTGTAACAATGGATCCGGTCGTCATCTGTGATATATGCGTCTTGCTCTGGAAACCTATATCTTGCTCTTGCTCTATAATCCTATCTTTCTCCCCCTCAACAAATTTCACCTCATACTTGCCTTATTTTGGTGTGTCTGGTCATTCTTTGGCCATGAGCACACCAAGAACCAAGAACCCAGAATGAGGTTACCAAACCCAACAGTTATAGGACTAATAGTTCCTGGCACTCAGAGAAAAGAAGCTATAAAAATCTAGAGTTTGTATTAGCAGAGTATGGAAGAGGAAAAAAAAGGATTTTAAGAGGGAATGTTGGTGACTTTGTATGCCTTTCAAGATGCTGGGTAAATGAAGTAAATGATTTATATTTATTTGAAATTACTTCTGTTTCTACTGCCTAGTTCATATGCCCTAGAATATACAAAGTACCAGGGAGCACACAATTGGGGAACCTTAATCTAGTCAAGGAGTTAGATAAAGCCTCACTGAAATTAGGGTATCTAAACTCAGATTTAAAGATAAGCATCCAGAAGAGGGCAGAGATCCCAGAAAGAAGGATCAGCATTTTATTTTTATTTTTTCTTTAAGCATGCAAATTTATTTAATACAAGTTTTTCACAACACTGGAGCCTTCATAAGGAAATGGAGACTTGGAGAAACAGTTACACTTGAATGTTTTTTATAGTAGGTTTGATGAAGACTGGAGAGTCATGGAGAAACGAGTTAGGGCAAAGGAGGTATGAGCTAAAAGCAATAAACCAGAGGAAACCTGCAAGGCCCATTTGTTTAAACTCCTCTCTGTGTCCCCTTGTCCTTGGAGTTAAGGATGCTCCACA
Organism: Indri indri; assembly: GCA_004363605.1. Lineage (NCBI taxonomy): Eukaryota > Metazoa > Chordata > Mammalia > Primates > Indriidae > Indri > Indri indri. The sequence goes on from RJWJ010004186.1 coordinate 66,073, forward strand.
TTTTAAAAGCCCAGATGGAAACTCTGTGAAGTACCTTAAATCTAATCAAATAAATCTAGTCTGCTGAAGGAAGCCATGGTTTAGGAAAAGGGCAGGACATAGTGCACACCTTAGACACATGGATTTTAATACAGCATGTGGATTAGACTTTAGGGCATAATAAGCCCAGGCCTAGCGAGAGACTTGGAACCAGGCTTTGGGCGGCGAGGCAGGGAAACAAAAAAGCTCAGAGCTAGACAGTATTCTTCTATCATTGCATAGGTACTAAACAGAGATAGTCTGCGTTTCTGAATTGGAAAACTCAATGCTGTTAAGATGCTAATTCTTCCCAATTTAATCTGTAGATTAAATGCAATCCCAATAAAAATTCCAGCAACCTATTTTGTAGATACTAGCAAACTGATTCAAACGTTCATATAGAAAGGCAAAGACATAGAATAGCTAACACAATACTGAAGAAGTATAAAAAAGCTGTAGAGCCCTCACTTCCCCATTTCAAGATTAACTATAAAGCTAGAGTAATCAAGAAGATATGGTATTAAAAAAGAATAGATATATAGACAAATGCAACAGAGAGTCCAGAAATAGAGCCACACAAATATAGCAAATTAATTTTGACAAAGGTGAAAAAGAGACTCAACAGAGAAAGGATAGTCTTTTCAACAAATGGTTGGAACATTTGGAAATCCATATGTGAAACAGTGAACCTAGACACAGACCTTATGCTTTTTACAAAAATTAACTCCAAACAGATCATAGAGCTAAATGTAAAATGCAGAAGTATAATGTTTCTTGAAAAAAACAGGAGAAAATCTACACATTTGGGTTTGGTGATGAATTTTCATTTATTTTATTTTATTTTTTTATCTCAGAATACTATAAGGGTACAAAAATTCTGGTTACATATAATGCCTTTGCCTCACCCAAGCCAGGGCTACAAGCATACCCTTCCCCCATACAGTGCTCTCCACATCCATTACTTGTGAGTTTACTCACCGCCACCACTCCCCCACTTGACCAGCAACCAATGAATATTATCACCACATGAGCACCTTCATGTTGATCAGTTAGTACCAATTTGATGGCTAATACATGTGGTGCTTGTTTTTCTATTCTTGTGACACCTCACTTCAAAGGATGGCTTAAGCTCTATCCAGGATAATATAAGAGGTGCTAGATCACCATTGTTTTTTATAGTTGAGTAGTATTCCATGGCATATATATACTACATTTTATTAATCCACTCATGTATTGATGGGCGCTTGAGTTGTCTCCATATCTTTGCAATTGTGAATTGTGCTGCCATAAACATTTGAGTGCAGATGTCTTTATTATAGAATGTCTTTTTTTCCTTTGGGTAGATGCCTAGTAGTGGGATTGCTGGATCAAATGGTATTTCTATTTTTAGCTCTTTGAGATATCCCCAAATTACTTTCCACAGAGGTTGTAATTGTTTGCAGCCACACCAGCAGTGTAAGAGTGTTCCAATCTCTCCACATTCATGTCAGCATTTGTTGTTTTGGAACTTTTTGATAAACTTTTTGATAAAATTCTCACTGGAGTTAGGTGGTATCTCATTGCGGTTTTGATCTGCATTTCTCTAATGATTAGCGATGTTGAGCACATTTTTCTATGCTTGCTGATCATTATTATGTCTCCCTTTGAAAAGTTTCAGTTCATGTCCTTTGCCCATTTTTTGATAGGGCTGCTTGATTTCTTGTTAATTTTCTTAAGTTCTATATAGATTCTTATCAGCCCTTTATCATATATGTACAATGCAAATATTTCTCCCATTCTGTAGGTTGTCTATTCACTCTAATGACAGTTTCCTCGGCTGTGCAGAAGCTTTTTAATTTGATCAGGTACCAGTTATTTATTTTTGTCACTGCTAGGATTGCATTGGGGGTCTTCTTCATAAATTCTTTGCCTAGGCCAATGTCTATAAGAGTTTTCCCAATATATTCTTCTAGAGTTCTTAAGGTTTCACATCTTAGGTTTAACTCTGTTACCCATCGTGAATTGACTTTTGTGACAGATGAGAGGTGGGAATCCAGTTTCAATCTTCTGGATGTGGTTTTCCAGTTTCCCAGCACTATTTATTGAATAGAGATTCTTTTCCCCAATGAATATTTTTGTCTGCTTTGTTGAAGATGAGATGACAATATGAGGATGGTTTTATATCTGGGTTCTCGGTCCAGTTCTAAAGGTCTATATCTCTGTTCTTGTGCCGGTACCATGCTGTTTTGGTTATTGTGCCCTTGTAGTAAAGCTTGAAGTCTGGCAGACTGATGCCTCCTAGTTTGTTCTTTTTGCTTGAGATTGCTTTGGCTATACAAAGTCTTCTCTGGTTCCATTCAAAGCACAGAATTATTTTTTCTAAATCTGTAAAAAATGATGATGGTATTTTGATGGGGATTGCATTAACTCTGTAGATCACTTTAGGTAGTATGGACATTTTAGCAATATTGATTCTGCCATTTCATGAGCATGGTAGGGTTTTCCATCTGTTTACATCTTCTACAATTTCTTTTCTCAGTGTTTTGTTGTTCTACCTATATACGTCTCTCACCTACTTCATTAAATATATTCATAGATATTTAATTTTCTTTGATGCTATTGTAAAAGGTGCTGTGTCTTTGATTTGATTTTCAGCTTACCTGTTTCTGATGTATATGAATGCCACTAATTCGCGTGCATCAATTTTGTCTCTTGAGACTTTACTGAATTCATTTATTAATTCCGGGAGTCTCTTGGTTGAATCCTTAGGATTTTTTAGATATAATATCATATCATCAACAAAGAATGAGAGTTTGATTTCTTCTGCCCCCATTTGGACCCCCTTAATTTCCCTGTCTTGTCTAATTGCTCTGGCAAGGACTTCTAGCACTATGTTGCATAGAAATGGAGATAGTGGGCAACCTTGTCTGGTTCCAGTTCTAAGCAGGAATGATTTCAATTTTTCCCCATTCAGAATGACATTGGCTGTGAGTTTATCATATATGGCCTTAACAATTTTAAGGTATGTCCCAACTATGCCTATTTTGTTAAGAGTTTTTATCATAAATGTGTGCTGGGTTTTGTTAAATGCTTTTTCTGCACCTATTGAGAGAATCATATGGTCCTCACTCTTGCTTTTATTTATGGGGTGAATTGCATTTATAAATTTGCATATGTTGAACCAGCCTTGCATTTCTGGGATAAAGCGCAACTGCTCATGATGATTATTTTTTTGATGTACAGTTGGATTCAATTTACTAAGATTTTGTGAGGATTTTTGCATTTACATTCATAAGGGATATTGTTCTGTAGTTTTCTTTTTTGTTGTGTCCTTTCCTGGCTTTGGTATCAAGGTGATATTGGCTTTGTAGAATGAGTTGGGGAGGATATCATCCTTCTCAATTTTGTGGAATAATTTCTGCAGTATAGGTGTAAGTTCTTCTTTGTAAATTTGATAAAATTCCGGTGTGAACCTATCTGGTCCAGGACTTTTTTTTGTTGGAAGATTTTTAATTGCTGCTTCAATTTCTGTGCTTGAAATCGGTCAATACAGGAATTCTATTTCTTTCAGATTGAGCCTAGGAAGGTCGTATGTTTCTAAATATTTGTCCATTTCCTCCACTTTTTGTAGTTTTGGGGCATATAGATTTTTATAGTATTCAAAGTTAATGTTTTGCATTTCTGCGATGTCTGCAGTGACCACTCCTTTTTCATTTCTAATTAACTTTATTAGAGTCCTTTTCTTTCAAGTTCTTGTCAATCTAGCAAGAGGGCTGAAAATTTGTTTATCTTTTTGAAAAACCAACTTTTGGTTTCATTAATCTTTTGCATAGTTCTTTTGTTCTCAATTTCATTTAGTTCTGCTCTGATCTTAGTGTTTCTTTTCTTTTCCTAGATTTAGAATTAATTTGCTCTTCCTTTTCCAGTTCCTTGAGATGGTTTATTAGTTTGTTGATTTGTGAGCTTTCTGTCTTTTGGATGTGAGCATTTAATGCTGTTAGTTTTCCTCTCAGGAATGCTTTTGCTGTATCCCACAAATTTTGATAACTTGTGCCCCCATTATCATTTAGTTTGAAGAGTCTTTTGATCTCCATCTGAATCTCCTCCTTGACCCAATAGTGATTCAGCAATAGATTGTTTAACTTCCATGACTTTGTGAAGCGGTGAGCATTTCTGTTGGAATTGATCTCTAATTTTCTACCACTGTGGTCTGAGAATATACATGCTATAATTTCTATTTTTTTAAATTTGTTGAGGTCTTATTTGTGGCCTAGGATTTGATTGATTTTGGAGAAAGTTCCATGAGCTGATGAGAAGAATGTATATTCTGCTTTATTTGGGTGGAATATTCTGTAGATGTCTGTTAGACCCAATTGTTCTTGATCTCTGTTTAACTCCACTGTTTCTTTGCTTATTTTCTGCTTGGAGGATCTGTCCAGTTCAGTCAGTGGGGTGTTGAAATCCCTATCTACTATGGCATTACTGTTTATCGTGTTATTTAGATTAAATAGGGTTTGCTTCATGCATCCGGGTACCTTGTGTTCAGTGCATAAATATTAAAAATTGTTAAGTCTTCTTGTTGGATTTTTCCTTTCACCATTATACAGTGATCATCTTTGTCTTTCTTTATTTTGCTATCCTAAAGTTTATGTTGTCTGGTATAAGAATAGCTACCCCTGCTTTCTTTTGGCTTCCGTTTGCCTGGAAGTTTGTTTTCCAGTCCTTCATCTTGAGTCTGAAAGTGTCTTTCTGGGTAAGATGCATTTCCTGGAGATAGCAGATACTTGGCTCATGACTTTTTATCCACTCAGCCAGTCTATGTCTCTTTAGAGGACAATTCAAGCCATGCACATTTATTGAGAGAATTGATGATATTTGGGGTAGATTTCTATTCATATTATTGGATAAATTTTTATTGTTTAGTTTTACCTCTTGAGCCATTGTGAAATCCAGGTTCTAGACTTTAACTCTTGAGTGATTTTACTTTGGTGAGTGTCTATTGTGCTCTTCAGTGTAAAATTCAGGTCTGGTTACTTCCTGCAGGGCAGGTCTGGCCTTTGCAAATTCCATCAATGATTACTTGTCTGGGAAAGTCTTTGCTTCTCCCTCATAGATGAAATTTAGTTTTGCTGGGTAAAGAATTTTAGGTTGGCCATTATTCTGTTTTAGGAGATTGAGGATGGGTGCCCAGTTCCTTCTGGCTTCTGAGGTTTTAGTTGAGAAGTCTACAGTTAGTCTGATAGGTTTTCCTTTGTAGATTATCTGCTTTTTTAATCTTAGTGCTCAAAGGATTGTCTCTTTTGTGTTTACTTTGGCCAGTCTGATAATTATGTGAGATGGTGATTGCCTTGTCACATTGAGTCTCCCAGGAGTTCTGTGTGCTTCTTGTACCTGGATATCTAGATTTCTGTCCATGCCAGGTAGGTTTTCCTCCAGTATACCAAGAAATAGATTTTCCAACCCTTGTATATTTTCTTCTTGTCTGTCTGGGATGCCTACAATTCTTATATTTGGTTTCTTACATAATACCACATTTCTTGTATGTTTTGTTCTTGTCTCTTGCTTCTGTGTTCTTTTTCTTCATCTTATCTGTTTAGCACATAGGCATTATCTTCAAGCTCTGAGATTCTTTCCTGTATGTGATCCATCCTAGTCTTAAGGCTTTCCACTGTGTTTCGTAGTTCCTTAAATCCCTCTTTCGTTTCCAGTATTTCTGTTTGGTTCTTTCACAGTATTTCAATTTTTCAGAGAATTTTTCATTCATTTCCTGTATTGTTCCTTGACAATGCTGAGGAGAGCCATGGTGGTCCTGTCTTGCCTTAGAGGTATTTTAGCAAGTCAGGTTACCTCTAACTTGTTGTCTTCACCTCTTGCTAATTAAGATCAGTGAGTTTGGTCCCCCGGCTTACATTCCCAGGTGGTGGATCATGTTTGTGTTTACGACTCTACTGCCCTCTAATAGCCTGAGATGGAAGGCATAGTGTTGAGCTATGTGGTTACCTTCTCCGTCATTGGTTGTAGATTGCATGGAAGAGCCAGTTATCAAGGTAATCTGATGTCTCTGTATTAGGCTCTGGTTCCCTGGATGGGGTATACGCATGTTCCAATCTTTGGGAAGGGTCTTGTCACTCCTGAGGGTTACTTGGACCCTGTTCCCCCTTAAGGTGTGGGTAAGAGCAAGATAGATTACAGCTGGTGCCTGTAAGCCTGGATGTGTGTGCGTCTATGGTTGCTTGATCTGCCACCAGGGGGAGCCGCTAATGTGTTACCCAGGACTCTTTCACTGAACTTGGAAGGCTGCTCCTGATAGGAAGGGTCAATTTGTGCAGTTGCTTAGGTCTCTGGCCAGGTTTTTCCTACCCTGTCCACAAACCCCAATGCTGGTAGCCACCTAGATGCGTAGAGCAACACCTAGAGTTATTACCTTATTAGATGACCTAAGCCAGCCCGGTGGGCTGAATCAATAGGCCACCAACTATTGTTCGGCACCAAAGCCCAACAGCAAAGCAGCTTTTCTCACTTCTCCCCACCTACAAGGGTGGAACCTGCTGCACCCCGTTGGAAAGTCCCCAGGCTGGCGGAGGGGTGCTGCCTGAAGGCATGGTGTGCAGCAGCATTTCCTCCGGGTTGTGGAACCCAAAAATGGCAACTGCCCACCCCTGGAGAACTATCACTGGGGGCGACCTCTCAGGAGTTGGCAAACGCCGGTTTGGTGGGCGGAATCTACAGGCCGCCAGGTGTCCCCTCTGCATCACAGTCCACAGTTTCACATCTGCCTGGTAGAGCGTCCTGCTCTTTTTGTCCCACCCTGAGCTGCCCTAATCATCAGCGGTTTCCAGGGCAAAAGCCCCTTTTTCAGTGTTCACCTCCTTTGTTCTGGTCCTGCTGATCACCAGAGGCCAGGTGCCTGTCTCCAAATTCTCTCCTGCAGTTGCGGGAAGTAACCACTCAAACCAGTCCCTCCCCTGCCCAGTGCAGTCCTAGCACAGAGCACCGTAGAGTTCAAAATGTTTCCCACTGTTGTCTCCTCTCCACAGAGCCTGTCATCCCATGCCACAACTTTGCACTGACCTCAGGCACATCCCTGTCTGAGTGAATATGTAGGTCCCTGGGGGAACGAGGTGTCCTCCTGTGGGTCAGATCACACTGGGCGGGCTGGCTGCTGGCTGGGTGGGTGCAGCTGTCCTGCCCTCCATTACCTATTATATATCTTGCACTCTCCAGTCTTTGCTATGCTGTCTCCCATTCACCTTTTCTTTTTCTCCTGCACTGCATGTCCCATGCTATTTCTCTGCTGATTCACGATGCTGTTCTTGGAGAGGAGCAATCTACTCATGTGTAGCTGCCCAAGTTCATCACCTCCTTCTCTGGAAGCAGAGAGCCAGGAGGTCACCTCTAATCCTCCATTTTTGACTCTCCAGTCGTGAGTTTTTAGATAAGCTCTAAGAGCGTGATCCATGAAAAAAAATTGATAAATTGAAATTTACAGAAATTAAAAACTTTTGTACATCAAAAAAAGACATAAACTACAGAGTGAAAAGGTGTCTCAATCAATTCAGGCTGCTATAACAAAATGCCATAAACTGGGTATTATAAAGAACAAAATTTCTCACAGTTCTAAAGTCTGGGAAGTCCAGATCAAAATGCTAGCCCTCTTCCTCATAGATGGTGCCTTCTAGTTCTGTCCTCACATGGTAGAAAGGACTAACTAGCTTTCCGTGCTCTCTTTCTGTGGCACTAATCCCAGGCTTGCCTCTTAATACCATCACTTCGGGGCTTAGAATTTAAATACATGAATTTAGGGGAGATAGAAACATTCAGGTCATAGCAAAAACAATCCAAGGATAGGGAGAAAATATTTGCAATTCATATATTTTGCAAGGGATTATATATCCAGAATATATAAAGAATGTCTCCAACTCAACAACAACAAAAAACAAAACCGAGTTTAAAAGCAAAGGACTAGAATAGACATTTCTCCAAAGAAGACATACATATGACTGATAAGCACATGAAAAGATGCTCAACATCACCAATCATTAGGGTAATACAAATTGAAACCACAACGAGATGTCACCTCATACCCATTAAGATGGCTGTAATCAAAAAAATAGAAATAACAAGTATTGGTGAGGATGTGGAGAAATTGGTATCCTTCTATGCAGTTGAAAGAAATGTAAAATGGTGCAGCCACTATGGAAAACTCTATGGCAGTTCCTCAAAAAATTAAAAATAGAATGACCATATGATCCAACACAATTTTAACTCTGAGTATATACCCAAAATAATTAAAAGCTAGGACTGAAATAGATATTCATATACTTATATTCATAGCACTATTATTCACAATAGCCAAGGGGTGGAAGCAACCCAATATCCGTGGGCAGATGAATAGACAAACAAAATGTAGTATTTACATACAATGGAATATTATTCAGCCTTAAAAAGGAAGAAAATTCTGACACACACTACAACATGGATGAACCTTGAAGAAATTATGTTAAGTGAAATGAGCTGATCACAAAAGACAAATATTGTATGATCCGACTTATACGAGGTACCTAGAGTAGTCCAATACATAGAGACAAAAAGTAGACTGGTGGTTGCCAGGGCTTGGCGGGGAAGGGAAAAGGAGAGTTATTATTTAATGGGTACAGAGTTTCAGGGTTGTAAGAAGAAAAGAATTCTGAAGATGGACGGTGGTGACAGTTATATAACAATGGGAATGTATTCAATGCCAGTGAACCATACACTTTAAAATGTTTAAGATGACAAATATTATGTATATTTTACCACAATTAACAATAATTTTAAAAAATTATAATCTGTCATGGGATTAGTTAAAAAGAATGAAGAAAATAATCAAAATTGAAAAATTAAAAACTTCTATGAAAGATGCTATTACATAAAAAGGCAAGCCACAGACTTGGAGAAAATATTTGCAAAATGTATATCTGGTAAATGACTTGTATCTAAAATATACAAAGGACTTTTAAAACTCAACAACAAGAAAACAAGCAACCCAAGAGTTAAAAGGGTGAAATATATGAACAGTCACCTCACTAAAGAATATATGCAGATAGAAAATAAGCATATGAAAAGATTTTAAACCTAATATGTCATTAAGGAAATACAAATTAAAACAAAAATGAGATGCTACTACATCCTATTCGGACGTCCGAAATCCAAAGAAAACTGAAAATACCAATTATTGACAAGGATATAGACCAACAGAAACTCTCATTCTTTGCTGGTAGAAATGCAAAATGGTGCAGCTACTTTGGTAGACAGTTTGGCAGTGTCTTACAAAGGTGAATAACCTTATCATACGATCCAGCAATTGTTCTCCTAGGCTATTTACCCAACTGATTCGAAAACGGTGTCTGCGTAAGAACTGCAAAAACTCTAACCTCTGATTTGCAGACACTCTACTTGGGCCATGGGTAGAAAGAATCATCCTTAACAAAACAGAACCCAAGCCTTTATTTTGGCTGAGCATGAGACACAAATTCACAATACCCAATAGGTGCAGAAAACTTGAACGAGAGACTAGTATAAATTTAGTCCCCAAACGGTGACCCAGTAGGGTCCTAGTAACCTTGAAACTAGGACACAGAGACTTGCAAAATCCAACGAATGTCCAGGTCTTTTAGGAAAAAAACTCCTACTGGAGACGAGCACAGCAAAAGCAATAATGGGATAATTCATACTTAAGAAATAGAGATCAAAGAGATTCTAAAGAAGTTTTAAAATAAGTGTATTTAAGATATTCAGAGAGATCAAGGAAACAAGAGAATCCATCAAGAATAAGAATTTCATGAGGAAAAAGCTCACGTACTTGAAAAAGAACCAAATGGAGACTCTGGAAATGAAAATAGTCATTGAAATTTTTAAAAGATTCAACAGATAAATTAAACAGCAGGCTACTAAGAGATCAAACCAGATGAGAACTGAAATTCTGCATTAATCTAGCAAAAGAGATGACCACTTCGATAGAGCAGTGACAGTGACAGTAGAAAGATGTGGAGAAATTTAAGAAGTATTTAGAAAGTTGAATCAACAAGATTTGGTGAAGGGAAATACTTAAGCCTCCCAAAAAATTCATTCCTGACTTAGAAAAAAGGCACTGTGGCTATGGTCTGCCTGCCACGTGACATTAAATACTATTGTTTCTTTGTATTGTTATTATTGTTTTTGTTACCATTAACGTTGATCAGTGATCAACTTTCAAAGTTGAAAGCCAAAAAAGGAGGCGGTGAGTCTCCTAATATGTTCAGGGAGAATGAAGCCTATCTTTTGTTGCTTTCCATTGTCAAAATATTTCAGAGGATGGCTTGGCAGTACAGAGCTGCTCTGTTTCTGTCACAATGCGCAAAAATTGAAATATGAAATAAATCAGATAGCTCAGAAAACATACATCGCTGTATGCAGTAATGTACCCAATGATAAAGGAAGCAACCCAAATCAGCATTTGGAAAGGCAGGATTATCAAATCAATGATGCTGGCACAGCAGCAGCAATAGCAACAACACTCTATTGCTTTGCAATGCTGAAACAATTTTAAAAAGTTAGAAAAGCACACAGGGAAAAAAAAGGAACAAAATTAGAGAGATGCAGCTTTAAAGATTTCTTTTAAAAATACGCAGATGTGTTTTTTATGGACAAATTCTCATCCAAATAAAAATTATGGAAATATACAATGCACAAAAATGTGCAATAAAAAAGCACACTCTTGCACTGCCGGTGGAAGAATAATATCTATAGTTTAAAAACACTGTCAGAAAATTTTAAGAGGCCTAAGAACATTTGTACGTTTTAATAATTCAACTCCCAAGAATTTAAGAAAATTGTACAACTGAAGAAAGATGTGCATTGCAGGGTTGTTTATAATAGCAAAAACATTGGACCACAGTCTACATAGTTGATCAAAAGGTAGTGGTCTGGTTACACTGGAATATTATATAGCCAAAGAAATTCTACTAATAAGGAATTTTTAATAACTTGCATGCAGTTGTCCTCCCTTTGCTCCCCACCCGGATCCATTCTCTTCCATTTCCTTCCCTGCTCTGTTCTCTGGGAGGCTGGCTACTACAGGCTTCATCATACAGATTATCTGCCCTCTGGGCTTTCAGTTGGCTTTGACCCACGAGAGTCACCGGCAGGAGATCAAAGAGCAGGAAGAGAGAGAGATCAGGGTATTTCTCAATCCTCTCTGCTGTAGGGCAGCTTCTCCAGAAGATGTGTCCCTTTAAGGCCACCACAGTTGCCACAAAGCTGCCCTTCCTTTGCCACGTCAGTTCCCACTGAGTCCAGAAAAACGTTATGTCCTTCTTTTGCCCCTTAGGTCCTGCGGCCTCCTGTTGTTGCTAGCATCTGATGCCGGGACATCCCTTGTATGTTCCTGAACCCTAACCACATTTCCATGTGGAGTCCCTTCACGAAAGTCTCTTCATTTAAATGTTCTTAGTTAATTCCATATCCAGACCAAGAAGCATGTGAATAGTCTACATGATCTCCTGGGAAAATACATGGAGGCATAGTCTGAATGATTTATTGTGAAACTGCAGAGTCTGCATGATCTGTTGTAAAATATGTAGAAGAACTTGTAGAGAAACACACAAACGTGTGAAGAGAAATTGCTTCTGAGAAGTATGAATAAGAAAGATATATCCCCTTTATCTGTTTTCTACTTTCTAAATTTTTTAGAAAATCACCATGGATTTCTTTTATGATAAAGCAGCAACTATAAAAAATAAGATGAACATATTTTAAATAAACTCCTTCTTTTAACATGTACATTAAGTTGCCTTTTGTATGACCTTCAATTGTTCAATGTTCTTTTGTAAGAAGATTGCTAGCCTTATTGTCCACATAAGAATAAATATCTTGCCAGAAATTATTCTTAATCTTTTACTTTCAACTGAGATCTTTCTAATCTTAAAAAGAGATTATGGGCCGGGCGCGGTGGCTCACGCCTGTAATCCTAGCACTCTGGGAGGCCGAGGCGGGCGGATCGTCCTGAGCTCAGGAGTTCGAGACCAGCCTGAGCAAGAGCGAGACCCCGTCTCTACTAAAAATAGAAAGAAATTATTTGGACAGCTAAAAATATATATAGAAAAAATTAGCCGGGCATGGTGGCGCATGCCTGTAGTCCCAGCTACTCGGGAGGCTGAGACAGTAGGATTGCTCGAGCCC
>RJWJ010004187.1:0-35431 GCA_004363605.1 Indri indri
AGGGACAAGAACGGAAGCAGAAAAACAGCTGGAAGTTCTGCTGTTGAAGTTGTCCTGGCAGGAGCTGACAGTGGACTGAATTTGAGTAGCAGTGGAGAACAGTAGATAAAACTGGGAAACTTCCGAAAATAAAACTGATACTGATTGATGTGGGTGTTGAAAGAGGAGGAATCAAATTTGACTGTCTGGCTTTCATGTGAGCAAACTGAGTGGCTAGGGCACCACCTACTGAGAGGAAGAAGACAGAGAAAAAGCAGGTTCTGGGGACCCACAGTTGAGATTTCTGTTTCAGAAATGTTCTAATTGAGATGGAGGAGACATCCATGTGGAGTTATCAAGAAGGCAGTTAGAAACAAGTCTGGGGCTCAGAGGGGATGTTTTGGCTAAAGATATAAATTTGAGAGCTGTCAGTATATAGGTAGTGTTTAAAGTCATGGGAAAGAATAAGATGATTATTTTGTGTGAGTATGGTTATCTATTCTTCCCCCAAATTTATTAACTCTGTGAGGGCAGAGCTTATGGCTTATTCTGTTTTTTGTTTCTTTGGTTTTTTTAATCCCTCACAGAACCTATTAATAGCAACTTTGGGTTGTGGCATCATAGCCTTCAGGATTTAACAGTGGCATGGTTACTACTGGCTGAAAACTTCCTCAGAACCTAGACTACAAGGAAAGAGAAAAAACCTCTTGTTTGAATGTGGCCCCATTAAATGCTGCTGCATGATATAAGTTACTTCCCCTCTTTGTTTTTTTGTTTACTCACCTACCTTGAAGAGTGATCACCAGGATGAAGCACCTAACACAGTGCTTGAGGAGCAGAAAACTGACTGTGATATTATTACCATTTGTTGCTTCTTTTATGTGATATGACGACGGAATCTATTATCTCTAAGCAAAGAATATCCAACTCAATAAAACAGGAATATTTTTAGATGTCTTACCTACATCTCCATATACTTGTGAAGACTGATACTGTGGCATATACTGTGTTGCCATATCTCCAGTTCCAGTTACTGGTGAGTACATATGACGTGGTGGAGGGGGCATCATGGTTGGGACAGGAATGAAACCAGGCAGGGGAGGGTGTGGAGAACGGTGGATGACCGTGTGACCGCCAGGGTGAAACTCTGGTGCCTGAGGAACCACAACTACTCTTCGAACACCATTGTCTTCGATAACCTACAAAATGAATATTAGATTAAAGGTTTTTTCCATAGGATATAAGCAATCCTTTGAAATGTTAGAGGAAGAATTTTTATACCATTAGAAGTTAATTAAAAAATTTTAGAGGTTAACATAAAAAAAATTTATTAAATACATTAGGTACACATGAATTAGCATTAAATAACATGAAGTAGTTTTTTGCTATATAATTCATTATACATTTTAAAACACTAAGGAAACTAGCTAAATAATAATTCAAACAACAAGCTATGATATTACGTATTTATCCTATGTGTTACGTGCATTTAATGATGCAATAATTTTGGTTTAGACATAAGATCAGGAATTAATTTCCTTTTCTATATTATGACTAGGGTTAGGGGAAAACAAGTTGTGGAAAGACCAAATAGAAAAAAAAAAACAACAAAAACCTGGATCCAGACTCCTAAAGATCAACTGCTTGTAAGAATTTAGATACAAAATTCTTATGACCATGACCAGGACAATGTTAACGGTTGCTCATTTCAAGGGAGAAAAATGCCAAATACATTAACTCCCAGTTAAGAAAAATATCTGTGCCTTTGGGGCTTAGAAATTGCACATTTTAAAAACAGGAATCACACTGTGGGACTAGATTTTTAAAAATGCTAAGATTTATTACCTTTGAACCTCACTAGAGCTGCAAAGACACACAAGAAACCCTGAAAAACTGTAAGACTTTATCTCAAGATTAGGAATCCCTCCTAAAACAGGGCCCTTACCCTTTTAGACTTAAATGATAACTATCAAGGTATAATAAATAAATGGCTTATAATACCTTTCCTTAGGAAACAGAAAAGGATAACAACGTGAAGTGCTAAAGGACAGAAAATTTTGTATATAAACATATATATGCTTAATAAGTATATGTATACTAGAAAACACACTTATTCGGGTAAAGATAAGCCTAAATTACAAATATTAAATAGACTGTTAAAATATCCTCACTACTGGAGTATGATATGACTTGTCTAACACAGGACTAGAGGACCCAATGAATTCACCATTTTTTATGTGCTAGGTCTAGAACCACAATGCCTTCCTTCTAGCCAAATAGATGCCTCAGTCCTTTTTCTCCCTATGTAACTCAGTTCTGAATTTAAGTCTCAGGCAAGTGCATGAGAGTGATGGAAACTAAATCATAACTAAAACCCTAGTTGAAGGGAATCTGGGAACAGTTTATTGCTTTTTAGTCTCTAATGTCCCTCTACAGGAAGGGACATTAGAAGGAGTTTGGAATGGATTCTGAGCGAGCCAAACCACAGTATCTGTCACAATACCACTTTTACCTTTATCATTTTCTGATTCACAAATCTTAAAAGATTCCCTGCTTCTGATAGGATTATATCTCATATTTATCCAACCTGGTTTCAAACTACCTTTTTAGTTATCTCGTTCTTGTGTACCAAATGCTGAACCCTTAACTGGTCTCACCCTGAGCCCAGAACTACTCTGACTTTAAGCTCTTAAACAATAATATGGCTATTTCTAACCATTCATTCAACAAATATTTATCTTATGTACCTACAAACACATACACACACGTCAGTAAGTGACCACAGTCTCCATTCTCTCCAGCTCTCACTATACCTTTTCATTTTCATCTAAACCTCTAGATCCTCCTACTTTCCAGTCTCCCAAACCCCCTCACCCATGCCCTTTGGCTATTCTCCCTAGGAGACACAGAAGAGAAGACAGATCAAACTGGTTTGCAGAATCTTTGTAAAAGGTACTGACCTCACTGCTGCATACTGACATACAGCCAAAGTGAAACAGCAAGCACAGCTCAAAGGAGTAAACTGAAACTTTTCCTTAAGTTGATACAGGCCCTTTCCCCACATTATGAGATCGACAAACCCCTCCCCATTATGTACCCTCTCATCACCATAACAACACACATTCCATAAAAAACAGTTAGGGAAGCCATGACAGAAGGCAGAAAAACTTTTGATGTTTTATTTTAGGATTCCCACTCAGGCAGTTTATAAACTTTTCTTGGTAAGTCATTAACTTCATCACTAAAATATCAAATGTTATTCCGTCCTGCAGTGCAATGCTCTTGGGGAGTTTAAATTAGTACTATTTGCCAGTGAATTAAGTTCCTTCTATTCCTGTCATCATTTGCTTTGTGTTTAAATTTTAGTTTTTTGTTTTGTTTACCCATTTGATACCTTAGTTCAGTCAGCATACATTTCTGCCTCTATGCAGTATGTCAATCTCTCAAAATCTTCCCTTTCTAAAATAAGGACCAGGCCCCAGAAACGGCTACAAAGCTTATCTATGAGTAAAGTACGTAATTTTGGTGTATGGACTATGTATCATCTTTTCTAATAGTTTGCCTTTTCTGAGGCTTTTTTCTATTTTGAAGTACAAGCATAGCCAGTATGTAACAACTGAGGTTGCTGGTTAAGTAAGAAAAAAGTCTTAAATATAGGTGAAATGATTTTTAGGAATGGGTCTAAAAATATTCCAGTAATTTAAAAATGTGCATGTATGATTAAAAAAATTAGCAATCCCATGTTGACAATTGTTGAAACCAGGTTATGAGTACAAGGGGGTTCAATTATACTACTTATTCTACTTTTGTATACATGTGAGAAACTCTACCATAAAGAAGAAAAGATGTATAAAAGAAAGCGATAAGTAATGTGTATATCCTAATAATCAATGTTAGGGAAGGTGCAGCTGTCACACATAGTTAGTCGGAATGTAATTGATGTGAACTTCATTGGGAAAAAACTTAAAATACGTATCCAGAACCTAAAAAAAGTCCAGACCCTTTGAATTAATAATTCCATATCCAAAAACTTATCCTAAGGAAATAAGAAACAAAACTATGATTTGTGAAGATATTCACTGTACCTTCGTAATTGCAAAAGAAAAACTGGAAGGAGCCTAAATAATCACAAAATGGGAATAATTAAACAAATTGAGATATGTTGACATTATAGATTATACGGCCTCTAAAACTTTAAATATATATAACTAATATATTTTTGAAATACATTTAATGGTCCAGGGAAATAATCATATTAAATATCAACACTGCATATATTTAATAATGTTCATAGTTTTATAGAAAACGTCTAAAGGGAAATATACTAAATATTTACAGAGAATATCTCTGGGCTGTAACACTCAATGCAATTTTTTCCCTACCCTTTTCTAAATTTTCCAAGATTTCTACACAATCATGATCAGAAAAACAGGTAACAATATACAACTATATTTGTTCTTTATAACCAAATATATTTTTCATATTTTATTTGCAAAATTAATATTCATTTATAGTTAAGCTTCTGGTGAACAATTTCATTTTGCTTTCTGCATATCATTTTAATTAGCTTTAGGTCTCCCTACCATACTAGACAGCATCATATAGTATCATGATTAATATAAGTTTTTTTTAAATGACTTCAAAAAAGATGATTCATTTTTCTGATCAATAACTAAAGTTGTGTGTATAACTGAAAAATTAAGTCCATTTTTCCCATTTAAGAGCTGTTGTTCACAAGTGGAAAGGGGAAAAAGTGTCCTTAGGAACTCTACCCTCCTGGTGACAGGGGCATTCTATACCTCTGTAATATTAACTTTCCCTTCAAAACTTAAGGTCAACAGAATAAAATAATCTAGGTTCTCATTAATATTGAGTATAATGCTAAAGTATCAGAGTAATAAGGTACAGAGATTACAAAATAAATAACATTGCAAAATTCTTGAATAATAATGTAAAGGAAGTATAATACAACAAGTAGCTGGTATGTGCTTTAGAAATTTCAAATGTGAAAAATAGAACCAATTACTCCCAAAGTTACTCAATGTCTGATGCCCTGGCTATCTAATGCTACTCTCAAAAATAAAGTTAAATAATACACATAAAATAATGAGTTCACATCTGAAGTGTTTCTAAACTTAATAAGGACATAAAATTGGTATAAACATCACAAATTTGAAGGTTGATATATACTACGTAAATCATGTTTTCTTCGTGTGTTTCTCCTATAAATACTTTCACTAAACCTTGAGCTTAAATTGAAATCAAGCTTTTGGACCTTTCACTTTTCTGTCCCAATATGCTCTTGGTAACATTGCTATTTCCTCAGTGATGGAAGGATCTAAGCAATCTCAACAATGGATTTTAATTTCTGCAGTCCTTGCTTGGCTGACCAAACTTTCTAGGATGCATAAATTGCAGAATCCTATTAGTATGTACTGAATTACTAGAAATAGGATGATACAGCAAAAACATTATTTGACCTCCCTGGATCACTGTCCTTAAATGACAGATACCCATAAACAAGGTATGGAGGTGATAAAATATGTTGCCATAAGGTGCGATCAGTGTACAAAAGTCTAAAAGGAGACTCTAAATGGTAGCTATTCATGTGTGTGCTACTTGGCTCCTGCTGAGCCAAATACGACCTTGTACATTATTACAGCTACGGATGTGTCTTCAAACTTGAACTCCCAGCCTTTGCTAACATTATATTTGCTTATGTGTCAAGTTTTGAACCATCATCAAGTACTTAGTTGTACCTACAACCTGGTTCCTATAATAGTGTTTTCTAACATCAGGAACGGTGTATGTCAAGGAATGGGGATGTTTCAATAGTGATGCGAAATGCAAGAATATAGTCTTATATGCTGGGTACTTAAATTATTTCAAAAATAATGAGATAGATTTTTTTCTTTGGATTATCTGGTATGCTTGAAAATGATAACATTTCCTAGAGATAATCTTGATTTTAAGATTGATAATATTATAGCCCACTAGCCTCACACAATCCTTCCAGCCAGATTATTTTTAAAGTTCATTAATTTATGTGACAACTATTTATGGGACACCTACTGCATTTGAGTTACCGTAAGAGCACAAAAATAATTAAGAGGCAGCTCCTATCCTCAAGGAACCTAAAATCCTGTAGGAGTAAAGATCAGTTGTTCCTTTGTATGCAGCGGGGAATGGTTCTAAGATCTCCCGTGGATACTAAAATCCTTGAAATCTCAAGTCCCTGATATAAAATGGTGTAGTATTTGCTTATAACCTACACACATCCTTTAGTATACTTTAAATCATCTTTAGATTACTTATAATACCGAATACAATGTAAATGCTGGGTAAATAGCTGTATTGTTTAAGGAATAATAAGAAAAGAATGTCTGTACATGTTCAACAGATTTTTTTTCCAAATATTTCTGACCTGTAGTTGATTGAATCCACAAATACAGAACCCACAGATAGGAATGGGTTGACTGGACATACAATTATAATATTAGGTGGTATGTCTTATAACCAAGAAGTGGTACAATAACTTATCAAGGCCCTCAAGGACAGACAGAATTTCAAAAGGCAGAAATGGGGAAATGAGTAACATTCCCTAAATGACAGCCTTAACAAAACCATGGAGAAAAGAAAACACCAAGTGAGTTTGTCAGGAGTCATGTTCGGCTGCAAAAATGGATATATGATTGGAAGTATTTAAGAGAATGGTGCAAAGACAAGGTAGGACAGACTATGTAGGCCTTAAATGTCAGGAAATCTAGACTTCATTGAGTGGACAAGCCAACTAAAGGCTCTTTCTGACCAAAAAAGTTCCATAAGAAGGTTATTTTGGCGGCTCTTGGTCTAAAGATATAGAACCTCAACTTGGATGATTTGATTGATTTATAAATATTTATTGAGCCCCTACTATATGACAGGCACTGTCACTGTACTCAGTATAGAAGATATAAAGATGAATAAGAGTTCTATATGATTGAGACTCCTTACCTTTCTGACTTCATTCCCTGTTATTCTGACATACTGGCTTCTTTGCTGTTCCCAGGCATGCTGTCATCTTAGGCCAGTTGCACTGGCTGTTTCTGTTCCCAGAATCCTCTTTCCTCAGATAAATGCACAGCTAACTCCACCTGTCCTTTAAGATTTGGCTCAAACGTCACCTTTCCAGTGAAGCCTATTCTGACCACTCTATTTTAAGATGTAACCAGCTCTTTTTTCTTTCTTCTTTTTCCATTCACTCACCACCTAACACATTATATAATTTATCCATTTATTATGCTTTTTGTTTGCTTTTCCCAACAAGAATGTAAACTACAGAGGGACAGGAGTCTTTATGTCTTTTATTCATGGATATATTCCAAGCATTCATGAGTGCCTGACATATATGAGCACTCAATACATATTTGTGGAACACTGTTGAATAGAGGAACTGTAAGAATTCATAATCTTCTCAGGAAAGAGAATTAACAAACTGTGATAAATTCATTAAAAGAGGGATATATAGTATGCTATGAAAGCCCAAAAGGAGAGGCACCTGGAAAGGCTCTGGGAAAATTGCTTTTAGAAGCTAATGATGGAGTGAAATTAGAAGGGTAGGAGTTTGCAGTAAAAATAAAAAGAAAAGGTATTATAAGCTGAGAGAACAGCAGAATAACCTATAATTGCATTGAAAGAACTTGGCTTAATCATCTTTATGTCAGTACCTCGTAATACAGAATTTGGTACATGGTGCCACTCAATAAATGTTTGTTGAATTGAACTAAGTTAGGGAGCTGTCTTTATGTAAGTGAAGAAAGTTCTGAGAAGGAACAACAGAAGAAAAAAATCAGGACAGCATTAAGTCAAAGAAAACTGCAGTAAATCATTATCAGTGGTGTCAAATTTTTAGCAAAGAGGAACAGGCTGGAAAAAAGGCCTTTGGACTTCGTACATAGCAGAGCAGTTTTTAGTAGGGTAATATAGGCAGAATGCAGACTACATTAAGGAGTCAGTGCATTAAACAAAAGTAGACATAGTAAGCAGAGACTATTCTTCTGAAAAGCTTAGAAGGTACTTTCAAATATGTTATCTCATATGATATCATCTCATCTTACAATGAGGGTACTGAGACTTAGGAAATTAATTTGTCCAAGGCCATCAGTCAGCAAGGGTTTGAAATAAGATAGGGATCCAGGTTTTCTGATCCTAAATCTCATTCCATTCTCCCCCTCCCAGCACGTTCTTCCTTTGCTCTCATTCATATGGTAGTATGCTTCATAACGTAGGCAGAGAATCCACCACAATATCCCACCAATATTCTGACATAATCAGAAAGGAAGGAAGAGTGGGCTTGAAGAAAACTTCAAGAGTAAATTCAGTGCTAGGAAGAGAAACTGAATTATTTCCCTAAAGGGATTTGAGGCTGTAAGTGCAGACTACACAGACTATCTCAGTGGTGGAAGATACTGAACACGTGCAGACCTTACAGTGTAATTCAATTTACTTGTGTACATAAGTTAGCTATACCTTCTTTAAGTTAGAGCTTCCCAACCACTGTGCAGAAAGGGTTACCGGTGTACAGTGATATTGATCCCCTCAGCCCTTAGGGCTGCAGGTCTAAATTCTCTTCTCTTTACTACAACATGCCATACAATTATTATCAGTGCCTGAGAGCCATTGTATAAATAAGCTCGGAAGCACCGTCTTGGGTTACGTTTAAGCAAATGATTAATTAAAAAAAGTCAGTGAAAAAAAAAAAAAGTCAGTGTAGGCGCCTTTACACCGTAGGATATTGT
The DNA here is from genome assembly GCA_004363605.1 of Indri indri. NCBI lineage: Eukaryota > Metazoa > Chordata > Mammalia > Primates > Indriidae > Indri > Indri indri. The sequence goes on from RJWJ010004187.1 coordinate 8,757, forward strand.
TTACATTAGTCACATATTCAGGGAGATAAAACTGTGGGGTGAATCCTTTTTTAATTCAATACCCAAAGACAAGGCCAAATGAGTGCTGCCAATATAATTTTTTCCTCCTTTCCAAATGTATTAAGATACTTGAAATAGATTTACCAAAGATATACCGTACTGGGTAAGCCTCAGCATTTAAATGGTATTTTTCATCAGAACCAAAGTTAAAGAGAATACCATCATACCTATCATATAAATATAAAAAGAAAAAACATAAAAACATACCTGTGGGGCGTATCCAGGAGGCACATAAATAGGAGGCACAGAACCATTTGGGGACATCATTGGAACCTGAGCAGGACCTGAATGGATCACAGAAATGTTGTATTAATCCATGATTGCTTATTGAGCTGAAGTTGAAAACAATTTAAATTTACTTTGAATACTTCATCTAAAGTAAACACTCAAGTCAACAGTGATTATATTACTATGAAAAGAAATTCAGATGATTCACTTGTTATAAAAGTTTATCTTGTAAAGTGTATTGATTACACTTTACCTATACTGGTGTTTCTTAAACTTTCCCGGTAGCAATGATAGTCCCGTGGGGAGCAGGGAGCTTTTTAAAAGCTCTCTGAGAGATTCTTATTTGGTATGCTTACAATGGGGTCTTGAATCATTATATTTACTTTGCAAATATAGCAGGTGACTCTTATGATTGTGCAAGTGTAGAAACATTGACCTAGAGGAAAATCAAACTAAACTTTGCATACAAAATCAATGAAAACACGAAAGGCAAAATTTTCAAAAGTAACAAGAAAGAAATAAAGGCAAGAGGAAAAGCAGTAAGAGGAAGAATAGTTAGAATTTGGAACTTGTTCTGTTAGGGTTAAAAGATTCTTGTGTAATGATGTGTGAGTCATGTCTGTGGGGGCTTAAGAACAAAGAAATGCCACGCATGTATATTTACCCAAAGAAAACTTTTTTGGTTTCTTACACTGAAAACTTCTAAAAAAGAAAATTCAGCTTCTCTGATTCTATACTTCCTTTCACTTTTACAGTGTTATGCTTTCCAGATAACTTGTAAAAATATTATGTATAGTTTACCTTCTCTTTTAACCTTTCTGTGAATAAAATAAGCACTTTTAGAAGATGTGTTTTATTCTTTCTAGGAACTAAAATCTTAACTTGCTTTATATAACTCCTTACTTCAGATCCTTTCTTCCTGTAACTTCAGACTGCAGTGTTGCCTCACACCCACAAGTTTTTAATAAGTTGAAATGAAACCTTTTCAAAGAAATTACTTATTTCTAGGGAAATAAAGTACAGGAGTCTGATGAAGAATGCAATTGGGAAGGATCTCTTTTATATGCAGAATTACAATCTACCATTATATAATGGCTCTCAGTTATAAAACAAATGAAGGAGGAAAAGCTTAATTGTAGGGCAGAAAACAAACAACTTTCACGGGTAACATGATGCATACTTCAGAAAACCAGAATGAAAAGCATGAAGGTCACAACGAATCTGATTACAGCCACTCTGCCCTTTCTAGGGAAGGTGAGGGGTGAGCACAGAACCACACAGTGGTGATGGAGGGAGGATGAGGGAGATGAGAGAGCTGGGGAAGAGAATGGGGGTGCAGGAGGGGAAACACTAACTAGTGTTAAGAAAAGGCAGGGAGAGGTGAGAGAGGAAGGGGGAGAGGAGGAGGATCAGGGAAGACACAGGAGGTGAGCGAAGAGGGGGAGGGTGAAGAGGAGAAAATAGAGAGGTGAGGGGGGAGAGAAAAGGGGAGGGGTAGGAATGGGAGGAAGGGGGAGGAGAGGAAAGACAAGAGGTGGGGAAGAGAAGAGAGTAGGGTTGAGAGAAAGTAAGGAGTGAATGTGTGTGTGTGTAGACTACTGAGTTACACTATATAGTATCTGGCTATCAATATAACTTTTCAACTAAATACTCTTCCCATGCAAAACAAGCCCACCAAATACACGAAGTTGTTCAGAATATCATCTTAATTACACATAGCTAATACTAACTTACTATGTACCGGGCCTTTTATATATATTTTCTCCTCATAATCATCAGGTAAATATCATCATCAACATCCCCATTTTCTAGATGTGGAAATGGAGGCACAGAGAAGTTAAGCTTGCCCAAGTGGTAGAACTGCGATTCAAAACCAGGTAGTTTCATTTCTAAGGATATATCCCTATATTTTTAGTGAATATTAAAATACTATGCATTATTGGCAACTGATGTAATATGAGGCTTAAGACCTACGTTCTAATACCCCTAAGGAAAATTAAGGCCTTTGTTGTCTTCATATCCCTGAAAAACATGAGAGAAAGGAAGAACAGCATTTTCCTGTTTAAGCAAACGTTACCTGTTAATTTACTAAATAAAACTGGTGAGCTGCAAAAAGGCTTTATTCAAAACTAGGCAGAAAGGCTTTATTCAAAACTCACCTTTTAACTTCAATATTCTCGACTCAAGAGAAATGAGAAAAGTTTTAAAGTAATGCTGCTTTACTTCCATTAGACAATTTGTATAAACTACAGTAAACTGGCCTTCTAAATACTCACAGCTGGCTTAGACATTATTCATAACATGCAAAATTTAGCTGAGAACCAGAAAGAGAATTCGCTGAAAATCACATTTGTAATCTTAATAAAGGAAATTAACATTTGTTGCACTTTCACCATATGTCTTGGGGACTGTGGGTCTTTTCACATGTTGTCAAATTTAATCCTTATATCAAGACATAAGAACAGGTGTTTTTGTTTTGCCAGCAGAGCACTAAGTCATTGCTGATTACATTTAAAATTGTAAAACTACAAAACTGCTTTAGGTTACTCTCCTTTTACTAGAAATATGAAAGTATAAACACTATGTAGTTATAATTCAAATCATACCACACTTTGATAGCTGCTAAAATAGTTTATAATTTAGTAATACAAAATTCTACTTTATCCTTTAATTATATTTAAGTGTGATACTGAAAACAGAAAAAAACAAACATAACCTAAAATAAACCAGCAATAAATATGTTACTAGCTGTAGTCCAGGAATAATACTCATTAATAACTTATTTCCCTATGAAGTAATCATTTCACTCTAGCAACTGAATTTTTTTATCATGAGGTGGAAATGGTACATCGTTACATTATTTTTTTTTAAAAAAAAGACAATTCATCAGTACCATATTTAATACATAACATATTGGTGCGAAGTAACATTCAACACTAAAGACATAAACCCCTATGGTATAAACATAAAATATAAGTATTGATGTTTAGAACTACAATGTTTACAGCATCATTTCTGTTGCTATTCCTGTGTCTACAGTAGCAAAACCCTAAAGCCTTGCCTAACTTAATGATGTAAATGTCTGCTTACCTCCTTAGTTCCAACGATACCTTTTAATTGAGGAAGCACTAACAGATTGACTACAAACTGACTTAAATTTGTATGCAGTGAGGGAGATTTTGTCCCAAGGAAAATCTTTTACAGGTTGTACCATTAAATGCATACCTGGCACAAGAATAGCAATATCTGAACAACTGTGGATACAACTAGTAGTTCCTTCATAATCTACATGATTTGAGCAAAATCTACCCCAAATCATAGAGCTATTCATTATTTTTCAAGGGCATATTTCCTATTCCAAAAACCTGCAGAAGTGGAAATAATTCTAACCAACTGTCTTAAGAAATTTGAGAAGCTCCCCACCCCAGTTCCTTAAAAAGCGCCATCAGTGACTTACAGATATTTCATCCAGTGTAAGTTAAATTCTTCTTTATTTTCCCTGTTAATATACATTCATATTTAAGACTTTTCAAAAAAAACAAAACTACAAATTTATTCAAGAGTTTTAATTCTTAAAATGCAACGTGCTGCTGACGTGCTACACGTTCTCTTTATAAGCAAGCTTTCACAATGGCTTCCAAATAATCTGATGCCAATTTTTGGATTTTAGCTTTAAAAAGAAAAACCTAGTAAAATAAAGGTCCTAAAATGGAACATTCTGTGGAATACGAAATCAGCCTAACTCTACATGGAGTCTAATCTTTTTATAACTACATGGCAACAATTTAAAATATATTTATAGCGATTATATTTGGTATCTATTTAGAAAGACACACGGCATGACTTTAGACTAATATAATGCTTTCTATGTTTTAAAATAAAAGCAGAATGTAAAAAAACAACCAGCAAATCTTACCACTCATTTTGTTTTTACAGTAGCAGCAGAGAACAAGAAAATCCAACAAGGAAACAGCGTAGTACACGTTAACAGCTTTAATTGGAGAACGGGTTTCTTTCTTTCTTTCTTTTTTTTTGCAAAGCTGCAAGAGGAAAAGAGCCTTTGACCGAGTCACGTGATTATCACGTGACCTGCAGTGACCCGGGGAAAGGGAGAAAAAAGCAAATGTTCTGCTTGCCGCGTTTCTGATATAGAAAAAAACGGTTAAATGATTTCTAGTACGGCTGCCCTGAATTTGACCATCTTTTAGACTTCCTTATGAACCAATCCCTAATCTTATCAAAGTATACCTTACAGAAATATATATTTTGATGTAAAACGATTGTCTTTGTGTTCACTTTCCTCCAATAACACCACACACTATCTAATAATTTAATATTTTATTCATCCAGCGTGCTGCTGATTTTCATTTAGAAAGTGTGGGATAAATGTAACATTTATTATTTTAAAAGATGTGGTCCAAAATGGCATTTTATGACTTAATCCACTCTCCATACTCAATCCTTAAGGAATGCCCACAATACTCACAGTCTTGATAGGCATGTTCCTTAAAGGTGGGATTTTTGTTTCAGGCTGGTATTTGCCTCTCAAGTTAATACAGGCTACTACTTTTACTGTTGCTATTTTCTTTTTGCTGATTTTTTTTTTTAAAGATTTAACCTGGACATTAATACAGATGCTTAGTGGATGGCATTTTCACTCACATTCATAAATCTGTAAAGACAGGCTCAGGTTTGGGTTCAGAGCTCTCTATTCAAACACAAGTAGAGGCCAGAAAAGGAGACTAAAGATGTCCAGTTACAACAAAAGACTGTTAAGAACTTTTGGAGATCTTCCATTACTTTATGGTGGTATGTAAGTTCAGAGGAAATTTATTAACAGCTAACACAAATATACATGTAATGGTAGTGACTGTAATTTGTAACAAGTTGCGCCGTGGAAAGAAAATAAATTTTGGTATCAAAACATATGTTTTAATAACAGCTTGAGTATTTATTAGCAAGGCAATCTACTGCTCTTTGGTTTCAGTTTCTTCCCGTGCAAAGGTTAATCAACCTCAGATAAATCAGATAAATTTGTGAGAATCAAATCAGATAAATTCAAAGTGCCAAGTACACAGGTTGATGCTACTCAATGCATGTTATTGTAAGTAAAAGTACGATCACCGTATGTTTTCAGAAATAATTATATAGTGCAGAGTATGTGCCAGGCACCATTCAGTGTTTTACTTGTGTTAACTCAATCCTCACAACTAAAGGAGGCATCATTAGGAAACTGAAGAGAGTACTTAAGTAACTTGCTAACAGCACATAGTGAGGCAAAAACAGGATTATTTAATGATAAGGCTGTAGTTTTTAAAAAGTTCAAAGGCCCCCAAATGGTGGAAAAGAACTATTAATAGCAAGGAATAACCCAGAGCAATTGGTCTCAATAAATGCACCCTAGAGAAAGTAAGACAATGAGGAACTATTCTTACAAGTGGGGAAGAGTAATCGTTAACTTCTAAATTCCTATTAAAAGGCAGGCCTGCTCTGAAGAGCAAGACTAAAGAGCGAAGAGTCTCCTGGTCTCAGCAGGACCTGCTCACAAATGTTAGATCCAGCCTCCCTGTAAACCCAACTGTGCCTCTGAACAAAAAGCAAGCTTTTGCAGCCCACCTTCTTATTTTGGCTCACATTTGCAGCACAGCTGTTTCCATTTCTTCACTGTAACTGATGATCTTCTTCTCAATCATTTGCATTGTGCTCACTAGAACCTTTTTCTCCCCCATTATAAATACATTCCCCTATATCCTCAACCTCTTTACAGAGCACCTGTCCTGTGCTGCCTTTAAATGACACCTGGCTATCCCCTAGCACACTTTTCCCAGCAGCTCCCTGGAGCAGAGGCTTCCCATTCTCTCCTGAAGCAGTCTTGGTAGTCTCTGGATACTCCAAGGCTTCTTCCCATTACCACTGTTGTTCCTGTTTCATGCTAAACTTTCTTTTTCTTTGAGGTCTTGGCATATGTGCCTACCACCCTCTACCCTTCTCACTGCTGTCACCCTCAGTCCTTGTTTGAGAACTTTGGCACTGCATTCAGTTTTTTCTGTAACTCAACTCTTGTCTCTCAGCACGACTTTAATGTCCAGAACTGAGGCTTAAAATTTCTTGAACTCTTTTCTTTCATTCTGTTTTAGTAACCTATATTCAAAGATACATGCTGGAACTTATTACTTAGAACTCCATTATCTCATCTTTGAAATCTTAAACTTTCATGTTTCAGTCCCTGGCCGCAATGTCTACCTTTCATCTCTCCAGTTCTCTTTATTCTACAACATTTGCTCGCCTTTATCCTGATCTCCCTTTTCTCCTGATCCAACACTGCCTTCGCTTATTTCCTTTCCCATCCATATCTTCCTTTTACTTCTCTTCCCCTGAAAATATCCAATTTTAATCAATCAAATAATTGTCTTCTCTTCTCTTAGACCTGAACTATAGAAATCAAAGGTATTCAGACCAGCATGCTTATAAATTCAGTATCTCCAACCTTAACGCACCTGTCAGCACTGCTCAGGAATCCTTTCATGAATCTATCCCTGGTCAATAACCTACCCTGTTTTCTAGAGTGATTATTAGAGATCCTCACCCACTCTTTAAGAGCCCTCCCCACCCAACCTGACTTCAACCTTATCTCTGAACAGGAAACTGAGTTCTTTTGATGTCACTTACAAACTTTCTCACCTCTTTCCTCTATTTCTAGAAGAAGCATTGTCCACTTCACTAGATCAAAGTTATCTTTCCTCTTCTACTGTTGATCTGATCCTCCACTAGGTCTTGGTTTCATTGGTTATTTCTGTCCTGTCCCATATTTTCACCTTCTCCTTCTGTGCAACCTCTCTGAACTGTTCCTTCCGTGCCCATAAACATGGTAAGGTTTCAAACATAAACCACACATACCACCCATCTCCCATAAACATAACACTTTTTGTCTGCCCTGTGACACCATCCAGCTTCCACTCTTTTCTCAGCCAACCTTCTCAAAATTAACATTAACAGACTCTAATTTTCTTATTACATTCACTTTTAAGTTTTTAATAAAATTTTTATTATGCAACATTTGATACATACAAAAGAAAATAATGCAAGTCATTAAATTCATTAAAGTGACTACTTCAAAGTCACCATCCCTAAGCCAAAAACCAGACCACACCAACACTGTTGCGTCTATATGCTCCTTCCCCATCCAATCCATCACTTTCACTGCACCACTCATATCTCCTCTACCCTGAATTTCAAGTTTATTTTAAAAATAATTTTCTAAAAAATCACATGTATTCCTAAACAGTGTTTATTTGCTTGCTTCTAAATTTTATTAAAATTATATAATATATAGTCTTCAGTAACGTGCTTTATGCAATAGTATTTCTAAGATTTATCATATAGTTTCATATAACTGTAGCTTCCTCATTTTCATTTATTCTTTCATGTAAATAACTATAATTTGTTATTCTGTCACTAATTCTTGGGCTCTTTCCAGTTTTTTTGCTGTTGTCATTGTTGTTTTGTTTTGTTTTGCTTTGTGTTTTTGCTATCATTCATTTGTCATTCACTCAACAGACATATTGACTACAATGTGCCAGACACTGTTCTGGGCACTTGGGATATATCGACAAGTAAAAATGGATAAATATGCCTGCTCTTGTAGAGTTTACATTGGGGGAAGAAAATAATAGCATGATAAATAAGTACATCATATTCGAGTAAACCACAAAGTATGTTTGAAGGTGATAAATGCTATAAAATAAGAGAAAAAAGAGGATTATGACTACTGAGATAGGCTGGCTGTGGGGGGTGATATTTGAGGATTGCAATTAAAATACAGAGATTAGTTTAGTTTCACTGAGAAGGTGACATTTGAGTAAAGACTTGAAAGAAGCATGGGAGTGAGCCATGTGGGTATCTGAGGGAAGAACATTCTACACAGAGGGAGCAATCAGTGCAAAGGCCCTAATGTGGAAGCATGACTGGTATGTTAAAGATGTAACAAGGACACTAGTGTCACCAGAGCAGCATGAGTGAAGGGCAGAAAAGGACTGACATTAGAGTGGTTAAGAGGGAAATGAGTTAGCTCCTGTTGGGCCTTGTAGGTCACTGTTTGGCTTTGACTTTGAGTGAAATGGGGAGCCACTGCTGAATTTTAAAACATGATTTTAACTGTATTTTAAAAGAATTCATCTGACTCATACACATTGTTGGTAGGAATACGGAACAACCAGTTTGCAAAACTTGCAATATCTACTCAAGTTGAAAATATGTACATCCTATGATCCAGTAATTCCATTTCTAAGTATATGGGCAATGGAAATGCTTACATATATCACCAACCGAAGGATATGATTTAGAATGTTCACAGCAGTACCAATTATAATACCACTAAAGTGGATGAAGCAGATTTGGGGTCAATCAAATGTTCAGATTTGGATATATTTGTAACGTCTATTAGGCATCCGAATGGAGACCTCATGTAGCAGGCAGTTGGTTTTACTATTCTGGAATTCAAGGAGACACCTAGTCTAGATATAAATTCTAGAGTTTTTGGTAAATAGGCTTTAAATCCACGAGTCAGATGACATCACTAAAAGAGTGAAAGTAGATAGAGAAGAAAATCTGACGCTTTAGATAGGAGCATGGAACAGAATATCATTGCTATAAAAATATTTCTGTACATCTTTTGGTGCACATGTGCAAAAATTTCTTTAAGATATGTACCAAGGAGAGGAAATGCTGGGTCTTCAGGTTATGTGAATGTTAATTTTTACAGGATAGTGCCAAATATTTAATAGTTTTCCTGAGTATATTAATTTACATTCCTATCAGCCAGCCATGTATGAGAGCTTCTACTGATTCACATTTTCAGCATTACTTGGTATTTAGATTTAAAATTTTTGCCAATATCACTTTGGTCTTATTTTGCATTACCTAGTCCATGTTTTCCATCCATTTTTTTCTACTGGGTTTTTATGGTTAAATTGGTTGCAAAGATCCTTTTTCTAATTTATGACTTATTTTTAATATACTTTATGATGATGTTTAGAAGTTCTTAATTGTAATGAAGTCAAATGTACTAATGTTTTGATAGCAGATTTTACGTGTCATAAGAATTCTTTCTCTACTCCATAGTCATAATCGCCTTTATTATTAAGTTTATCCTTTCATATTTAACTCTTTAAATCTTTAATAATTTATTTTTGGGTAAGGTATGAGGAAAGGATCTGACTCCATTTTAATCGAAATGGATAACCAATTGTCCCAACAATTGTTTCCTGCTCTTCATGCCCTAGGATATGTCTCCTAACTTCTTGTGAGCACAGCAATACAACGGTCTTATGGAAGATCTTGTTTTATAAGAGGATGATACCCAGAGCATCTATTCACACAAAATGATCTTATTTACTCTCACGAAAGCTTATAATTCTGTATCTCATCCAGACCTTATTCTCAAGCTCTACTAGACCTATAATAATCAATGTGAAACCCAAAACTAGTTATTTTTCCATTAATACTCACTTCATCTTCTGTATTTCCCGTAATAATCTGAAGATACAAACTTGAGAGAAATCCTAGACTCTATTTCGCCCTCATTTCCCACATCAGTTGGGAAGTTCTGTGGGAAGTTCTGGAAATTCTGACAATTTTATCTCCCAAATAGCTCTCAAATCCATGTTCTCTTCCACTCCATTGCTACTGCCTTAGCAATACTCAGCTCCTTCTAGAACTACTCCAGTATTCTAATGGGTCTCCCTGCCCCCAGTCCCTAGCAATCAATACATCTCTCATACTAATGCTAAAATGATCTAAAAAAAGAAATCTAATTGTTTCCTCCTCTGGTTAAAACCTATAAACAATTCTGTATTATTTATGAAATGAAGTCCAAGTTCCTAACCATGCTCCCCATGAACTGCGTGGTTAAGCCACTTAAGCTGGTAAAATAGCAGCCTATCCCTGTCGATACTGCGTGAACCACTTTTTTCACTTGCATCAAAATATCTTCGAGTGAATTTTGGTATTACTCTGCTATTTTAACACTCACTTTATTACAATTTGTAATATTTGTGATATCTTAAATAGGAGAGGCAGCATAAGGTAGTGGTGAAGAACATGGACTTCTGAGCTAGCCCATTTAATTCTAATGACAGCTTAGCTATGACATCTTGCGTATCTTTGTATCCTAGTTTCCTCACATGTAAAATGGAAATAATAATTATTCTACTTCATAGGGATATTATGCAGATTAAATGAGTTCATAGGTATACAGTAAGTGCATATAAGCAATGTCACCCAAACGCAGTGCAGGTGCTTGTATTGACGAGCCTACCTAAAAATCAATAGTTCAGGAACACTAGTTAATGTGTTAAAATATTATGAAGAAGTCCAAACAATTGCTATGATATGCCATGCTATTAATTTAAGAGAGCTCTCTATGAAATATTTGAGATATTATAAAAATAAGCAGGTACATTTTTAAGTTTGCTAAAATTGTCATACAATGAGACAAGAATGGGAAAATGAAAAATTATAAACTATAATGTTCACAATGTATCGTTTATATTTATTTCTATAGGAAAATCAATACACTGATGCACATTCTTGAATTAACAAGGTCTTTAGGAAACATAAAAAACATCCTATATTTTCCTTACTTTAACCGAAAGGTCCTTGAAAATAGGGACCATGTCACTAATGCTGAGCATTACAACTTTGTGGCAACTGTGAGAATAGTAAGGGTATGGAGTTAAGTCTTATTAGAAGGGTACTGAAGGTAACAGTAAGTCCTAAAGCACACAAAAAGTACAGACATTTGGGTGGAAATCCGACACAATATATGCCAAATAATCTGCTAATTACATATAACAAAGCAAAATGTACCTAAATGTATCTCACTGAAACTGTTGTGAAGAAAGATCTTAAAAAGTTTCTAGTAACTAAGGAAAATTATATGGAAAACAGTGATTTACTTAATAGCCAAACTTGTCCCAAAGATAATTGGGACAAAACACACAGGATAGAGACCAAAAAACAACAAAAACACAAAACATAATTGGTGACAAACCGAAGACAAATTGAAGAAAAGGGAAAATTAACATAGAAAAAATAATATTAATATAAGTAAGGTGTGATGATGGACTTATGCTTTTACTAGAGATGAGCCACAAAAGCACTCCAGTTTGTGTGAGCTGAAACATGATACAATTAGACACCAAGGACCACACTGTCGAGCTAGGCAAGCTAGTCCTTATCTTCCACAGATCAAGTATGGCTCACAGTGCCATATAGCAAGACCCCAGTGATTTAGCTTGGGGAAAAAAACTAAAGCAGGTATAGTCCAGTGGTGACTTCTACCATATGTAAATTTCAGTAAAGGGTCAACAAATGTCTAACTTTAAGCAATATACCCTCCAAAATAGCTGCAAAATGAACAGCTAAGATGGCTGAATCAGCTGACTTGCAGAAAGGGACTGTTAGCTACAAAGCAAATTAAAAGCTGGAAGAGTTGACTTTGATTTTTTTTTCTGGCAATAAGTACACCAGATAAGCTGTTTATTAAGGCTGTTCTCAGATTGTAATGAGTCTGGGATACTTGCATGTCAAAAATTTAAGAGGCAGACTCATTCAGCTCAACAAAGAGTGGTTTCAGATCATTCAGATACAAAAGAGCAGAGATGTGAAATGCATCCCTCTTCTACTCCTCTACAAAATTTTATCTGATTCTTCAAAAGACTGACTCTGACTATGACCCTGATTCTTGTGGCAGTATTAAGGTGCAGGTTCTGAATAAGCATCGAAATAACATGTGGTAAACTCATACAACTTAGAGCATAACCTATGCATGTCCATGAGTTGAGAGACAAAGGAGACATTAATGAAATTTGCAACTAGCCAAGTGCTCTATGGGAGGGAGTCTATTGCTGGTGAGTGACGGGACAACGATATAGGCAAATTATCTCAGAAGATAAAAGGGTGGTGAAAAATCAGTACCTATAATTTTGTCCTTGGGCGCAAATCAAACCTTATTTTTTATCTTTTTAAGTCTTTCTCATTTGCTTGCCCAGGTTTTCCTTCTTTAGCCTTTTGGTGGCCTTAGTCACCTTGCAGATCTGGCCACATGGTTACTATTTTCTTTCTCTATAATTTTTCCCTTAACTTATATTATACTAAGGTGTCGATTTAACAGAGGGTTTACCTTATATGATTCATGACAATAGGAAGGAAATGTGAGGATCAATCTAAGGCCAGATGTGTTTTGGATTGACTGGGGGGTGAGGGTGGCTGGATGAGGTTAGGAGGCTAGATAGCAACCAGAGAATGGTCAATATAGACAGATATCTGTGTTTTACTGTAGTATTTCCCAAGCATTTGGATTTATGTGCCAGTAAAATTCAAAACCAACTCTGAGGACTCATTAACCAGCTTTTTATTAGTTCATGTAAAGATATTAAAAGGAAAGTAGAAATTAAGGACAGACAGAAGGAAGTCTATCCTATATTATCATATCACTTCATAAAGAGAGGATATTATAACTTCAAAACAGTAGGAGGAATTTAACTTCAGAATTTAAAAAGTCTTTTAAGTTGAGTAAATTTAACTTAATGAAAAACCACTATATTATCCTTATTTTTCCTATTTCCTAGACTGATGAAATTTCCCCAATATACGGACTAGGATTTGGGAATAACCCTTAGTGGTAAGAGAGACAGGGATTTATCCTCCAGGTTGGCTGAGCTCTGGTGATGGGAGGATGGGAGATAGGATAATCATATTATTATCATCCAATCAGGGATGCTTTTGAAAGCAAAAGAGGGAGCTAAACATCATTAAAATTATATAATTTAGTAATTTCTTTATTAATATGTTTTTATTATATTGAGGGATGTGAAAATAAATTTTATTTAAAAATATATATTTTTCTGAGACAAAATCTTGCTCTGTCACCCAGGCTACAGTACAGTGGCACAATCATAGCTCACTGTAGTCTCCAACTCCTGGGCTCAAGCAATCCTTCTGCCTCAGCCTCCTGATAGCTAGGACTACACGGGTGGGCACTACTATGCCTGGCTAATTTTTAAAATTTTTTGTGTAGAGACAGGGTGTTGCTAGATTGCCCAGGCTGGTCTTGAACTCCTGTCATCAAGTGGATCCTCCCACTTTGGCCTCCCAAACTGTTGGAATTGTAGGTGTGAGCCACTGCGCTTGGCCTAAAAATATTTTTTAAAATATAATGTTTTATTAAAAACCCCACATGCAAATACATTAATAAGCATTTAAAGGTTTTATTTGTATTGAGTATCTGAATATTAAAGAATAACATAAGTAGAATAAGTATTCTTAGTACATATTCATGTATTTTAATCAATTTCTTAGCTATATTTGTCTTTAATTCCTTATCACTGATGTTTAACTAAGAAAGTTCTTTCAAATGTAGTCTTATTTTTATTTTTCTAATAAAATTGCCTACCATTGTATTTTACAGTTAATAAATTTGAAGCTATAGATACCTTCAAGTAACTCTTTCCTATAATATTTTAAGACTAATATTTATATTAAGAAAAACTGTTTCTTAGGTGCTATCTGGTAAGCTGGGATCAAATTCTGCTAAAGTGGAGGATATTCTTAGTTCTACTTTTTTTCTTATTGAAATGTGTATATATTTCAGTCCACACGTTTGGTACTATAATAACTTCAAATACTTTTACAAACAAAGCTCACTGAATTGTCTCTATTTATGATTTTATTGAATGTTTCACCATATTTAGACCTTTTTTTTGAGCTCATTATTACTAAAAAGGCTTATTATAAAACAAAAAAGCACTGACAAGTAATAAATAGTTATAGATTTATATAATAAATGACAAAAACATTCAGACTGTTTTTTTTAATAGAACCTATGGCAGGAATATTGAGATTTTACTTCCTGCAGACATACCACATTCCTACATGCTTCCTACTGATCCCTCCAACTGGTGGCCTGGTGACACCAAGTGGCCAGCAGGGGCAGCACATCAAATACTTCCGTCGCTATCACCAGGAGACTGAAAGGAGTTAGTCCCTAGCCCTTTATATCTAAGCATGCATTGTTTTACTATTAATTGCTGTCCTTGATTTGCTTCTGGCAAGGGTCAGGAAAAGAGAGTTATTTATTTTGGTTGTCTTTAAGATTTAAGCACAAATTAAAGTAAAAACTCAAGAGATGAATGAACTGCTTCCTAGAGACCAAGGCAGAAGCTGGAAATACAAAATGGTGGTCAACCAAATCCATCACAATTTATCTTAATGGAATTACTAATAATACTCTGTTAAGAAATGACAAATTTGAGAAAGATGTTGAAGCAGTTAGATACTAAGATGTGAGGCATAAACATAAGATGTGAGGCATACATAAGATGTGAGGGCTGTCCTAGACAAATTGGGACATAAGGTCACCCTATTAATAGGGAATGTTTATTTATTAAGGCTATAAAACACCTGGTATAACATTTATTTACATGAAGCAGGCAATTAGCACAGGCCTCGAGTCTAGGAAATTAACAAGTTGGTGATCATAATTTGGGAAAAGAATGAGGCAGGGAGTTACAGAAGAGAGAGAAAGGATCATTATTCATGCTTAGATATTTAGAGACTTTTTTTTCCTTGGGAATTTATTATTATTTTTAAAGTTTGGATAAAGTACAATGCTTAAATTAGGGGCCTAAGTATGATTCAGAATTATAATTTAATTTATCTGTGTGCAGGTAACTGAAAATTTCTATAATTAGATTTGCTATGCATTTAGATGTATCAATGATAAACACACTAAGCAGAATAAGTCTGAAGAATGACTATCATATTATGATTAGAATCTACCTTTAGCACTAAATTGAACTGCATATAAATAGAAAACCTAAAGTATGAGATGTGTTTACCAAGCACCTGTTTTCTAAACAAGAAGTTATTTTTAGTGTTCTTGTTTAAAAGCTGTAAAGGCTGTGATGTTAACGTGCATGGATGCAGCAGGTTGTGAACACTGCTATTTTTAGTATCAGTATAATGTGAACAATGATGAATCATTCTTTGTTATTCTAGTAGGAAACAGTACTTGGGATTTACTGCAGCACATTAGGTTAACTATGTGTCTATCACTGAACACCCACACTTTGACATCACACAGGCAGTGATATGCATCAGTGACGCAAATTCTGCCAGGATCAAACATTAAGGCTACAGAGGTTAAAAAAAAAGTGCCCAAGTTACAGGGCTCTCCAGTCATCCACCATCAGAGTGCATCAAGTCAGTACAGCTAATGTTGAAAAGGGTTATGCTGGGTTCTCTTTTTACATGATCGCTAAGCTTTTTAATTTTAATTACAGATTTCCCATGTAACAGACTCTATATTTAAGTTTCCTCAGACCTTCTGTGGTTTAAGGTCTGGACCTTTAAAACCATGTCTTGAGTTACCTGGAGAGTTGCCTCTGTAGCCAGACTTCTTAGACAGTACTCTGCAGAATATGCTACCATTTATTAAGCATTTTATGTAATATGCTGTGCTTGACAAATAACATTTAGATTCAGATCTGGAGTACTATACCACAGTCTCACAATTCACTGCAATTTCAGAGTCTTCTTCCCACTGTTCCCTTCTTCTTTGGGCCTTTAGTTTTTTAAATTTTGTTAGTATTTTTGGACATCAAAATATTTTTTAATGCTACAGCTGGATTGGAAAAGATGAGTATTTATTATTATTATGAGTAATCATATACACAAAAGGTTTCAAAACATTCTCCCTGAATTAAATGTACCCACACAGAATCGGAAATCTCCTTTCCTATAATAAGAATAAAACCTACCCCTGGAGGCTTGCTACAGAATGTTCACATCCTGCTGTTGGTTCTCCTGAAAAAAAAAGTAGGTCTGTATACTTAAACATGACCCTTCCATTTATTTTATTTATTTTTTATTTTTTAGTGAACCCGAAACTTGTTTTTCCTTTAATGTAAGGCTTAGGCACAAATCCACAGGCAGTTATGACGATTTATGGAGATGTAAATGAAAAATCAAAAACCACAAAATACATATACAAATCTATTTTCTCCTACACTAAAAATAAACAAAAAACACAAAAGCACAAACTTAATAAGCTCCATTTAAAATTAACTCATCTCTGATAGAACCTTAAAAGGCTCAAGTTTGAATCTGTATATGAATTTCCCCCCTTATACTTCATGGCTCATTTGTAATTCTAGATTGTTGGAATATTTTAAAATGTTTTATTTATGTTGCGGGGTCTTGCAAGCATTTTCGAAACTGTAAAAGCTACAACATCTTTTGTTCAGACTTTACATCTTGAATCTTGCCAAAAGAATGGAACCAGATTACTTTGATCCATTATATGCAAGAGAAAATGAATACCCAACGCAAAGAAACCTTCCATTTAGTTTATGTTCTCCTCAAAGACTACCATTTCCCAGGAGAACTGGAAAGCCAAAGGGAGATCAGAGATGGAGGTGTCTAGTAACCTTTTGTCCTATCATTATTAATCGGACATAGACTAACATGAAAACACGCTCCGGCCCCTTTCCCATATCCTCAGGAACTTGCTTTAGTGTTGTTTCTTCAACTAGTGTTGCATCTTATGAAAAATTAAAAAAAAAAGTTGTAAAAAAAGGCAAGGGCTTTCCCTCATCCTAAGGGTCTTTTTTTAAAAAACTGCTAATCATCTAAGAGAAATATTTGCAAAGATAAAAATTGCTGAGGCAGTTGTCCTCACAGTTCTTTTTGACTGTGAAATTTGTAAATCATCCTAGTTTTTTGTCACCCTCTACCTTGAGCCCCCAGGTCTCATCCTTATTACAACTGCTTTGGTTATCTCCCTGATTATAATCCTTCAGTGGTTCCCTGCTCCTTTTAGAATAAATAAGCATGTAACAGTATTTGTAATATAACCTGTATTTCCCCCCCTTTTTTTTGTGAGACAGAGTCTCAGTGTGTTGCCCGGGCTAGAGTGCTGTGGCGTCAACCTAGCTCACAGCAACCTCAAACTCCTGAGCTCAAGTGATCCCCCTGCCTCAGCCTCCCGAGTAGCTGGGACCACAGGCATGCGCCACCATGCCCAGCTAATTTTTTCTATATATTTTTAGTTGTCCAGCTAATTTTTTCTATTTTTAGTAGAGACGGGGGTCTCGCTCTTGCTCAGGCTGGTCTCGAACTCCTGAGCTCAAACAATCCGCCCACCTAGGTCTCCCGGAGTGCTAGGATTACAAGCGTGAGCCACCATGACCGGCCTGTATCTCCCTTTTTAGTCTCATTTTCAGACACTCCTCGATGCACTCTCTTCTCCAAGCTACCTCTCTAATCATAGCTTTTCAGTCCCTCTAATCTGTGTGCTCAGCCTTTACACATGCTATTCTACTCCTTCTGCCTCTAAGACATTTTTCTTTTTCTTCCTAGCTAACTTTTACTTCTTTAAGCATCAGCTTTTCCTACAATACTCAAGGACTCTTCATGCTGGCTAAGGTGTTCCTAACTCTGGCCTCCCACATATATCTGGACATACATAATTCAATCATAGCACTTATCATTGCCCTCTCTGTTCTAACTGTGGGTTACTTGCCTGTCTCTCACACTAGGCTGTAAGGCAAGGCCTAAGTCTTTCAAATAACTGTCAAGAATGAGTTGTCCCTCAGGACAGGAAAAGAAATTTAGAACAAATTATCTCTCCAGGAAGAAGTATATGCTTTGTGTTTTGGCAAGCACTTGAGCACTTGAGCATGGGAGACTGGGTACAAAGAGGTGAGGAATTTCATCACATTAAGACTAAAAATAATGTTAAAATATTGGAATATGATGGTATTTCACTGTAATGATAAAGAGATTTTCCAAAAATGTTGAAGGATTATATGATGAAGCAGAAGGGGATGTCAAAGACAAAAAGAACTTTCTTAAACCATAAAGAATGGAAACTGAATTTGATTAAAATTTACTGTCTAAAAGTGAATCAACATCTTCAAATATTTTATCACACAGCTTTTGGGATCAGAGAGTCCAATGTTAAATTATGACTCTGGCAGAGAATTACTTAATCTCTGGAGCTATAGAGAGAATAATACATGCCAGCAAGAAATCCCCTCTCGTTAGCATTATGTTATTTTGTGACTAATATGGTTAATGGTGGCATGTTCGGATGTTATCTAACATAAGACCATAACCACACAAGAGTCACACTTACATAGATATAGGAAGAAACTTTCTAGGAAATGAAATTATGCCCTTGTGTTTGTGGCCATGATAGTGGACGATGACATCTTTGAGTATGAATCCTACATTAAGTTGGAGAATGATTTTTCCATCTCTGCATATCTAGGTAGGTACTAAAAATCACATCTATCATGTTACCATACAAAGAAAGAATCAAGAAAGATCTTTTCTGTTTCTTAGGACATTCTCTGCAGATGGCACAAAGGTATGTAAATCAGGTTATATAAATTCATGGTAGTTTCTTTATAACTTTATATAAATATTCTCTGAACACCCTAGACTTATCCCAGCTATGCTTTTGGGAAAAAATAGAAAGGTTTATGCCTGGGCTAGAATACTTAATTAGTATTTCCCTGAGTCCAAAAATGTGGTAGTAGTTACTATTAAATACAAAGCTAAACTAAGGTAAATCTCTGTATTTATGATTCAATTGCTCTTCTCACCAGGATATCCTACTGAAGCTAACTTTGGGGAATACGGTTTTTATTTTTAATAAGGAAGATTATCTTTCTAGACATTCTTTCATAGGGTTAAAACAGTTCTATGTTATGATATCAAATTTAGACATTTCTTTTCTTCCATGCATTTGATTTTCAGAAAATTGATGGACTATTATATATTTATAAGCATGGTATATCAAGTATTTTAGTTTTTACTAGTTTAAAAATCTATTCTTTTGCACCCAAAACACTATTTTTCTGAAATGAGTTCAGGGTCTCAATCAAAGGAAAAAAAAAAAAAAAACAAACAAAACAACACTATACATTTTATAAAATAAAGTTGAACTAAATAATTTAAAAGGGGCTAAAACATCATCATACAATTATTTACACAACTCATATTTGTCAAAATTATAAAATTATATAGAAAGTATAAAGGTGGAAAAAAACTGTAATCCTACCATACACAAGGAAATGTGCCAAAATTATTTTCTATGTATCTGTATTCTTTAAAAGTAATATTTTTTCTTACCAAAGGACACTTACTTCTGTTTATATCCTTTATAACATATAATCAAATAAATGGTCCTGATTAAATCAAACCCTTAATTGATAAAACTTTTTAATCTTAAAAAGCATAGAACAGGGCTCCTCCTGTGCGTGTCCTCTGGGAAGTGTTTTCTAAGCCCTGGACTGGTTTGGACGCTCCTGCTGTAAGTTTCCATGGTGCTCTTCCTGTTGTTTCTCAATCACAGCACTTCTCTAGCTTCACTGAGTTCCTTCATCTTCTGTCTTTCCCAGGAAACCATAAACTCAAGGGGGGCAGGGATAGAGTTATGTGGCTTATCACTAAATTTCCATTGTTTTTGGAATAGCGAATGCACATATGAAGTTAGTAATAATTTATTTAAATAAAAGAATGGGTTTAAACGGCAACTTCCAGGCCACATTTTAATCCATCTTCAAAGCCAGCAAGGAAACTCTTCTACCTACTGACTTCTTTCTCATACTTCAAATCTCTTTCTTCCAGAGGAGCCCTGTCCCTTTCAAGGGCTTACTTGATTAGGTGAAGTTTGTCCCAGACAATCTCTCTTTTTAAAAAGCCAACTGTACCATGTAATATAACCCAATCATGGAAGTAAAATGCATCATATTCATAGTCCTGGAAATTATGCAGGGTGTGTATAACAGGGGGCAATGATCTTGAGGGCCATCTTAGAATTCTGCCTACCATACTATTTAACCTGGCTTCAGGTCTCTGCTATTTAAAAATTCTTTTGATAAAAATGAAAATAAATTTATTAAATTTATTTTTTAAATGGTGGCAAAATATACATAACAAAATTTACCAGTTAAACCATTTTAAGTGTACAGTTCAGTATTAAGTACATTTACATTGTCGTGCAACTATCACCACTATCCATTTCCAAAACTTTTTTCATCTTTCAAAACTAGAACTCTGCTCCCATTAAATTAATAACTTCCCATTCTCCCCCACCCCAGCCCCTAGGAACCACTGTTCTACTTTCTGTCTCTATGAATTTAACTATTCTAGGTACCTCCTATAAATGGAATCATAAAACATTTGTCATTTTGTGACTGATTTATTTCACTTAATTCTACATTCTGTTTGAACCTAAATGTTAATACACATCAAAAAAGACTGAGACGGAGTTGGCAGTTTGGTAGGAGAAAAACCATGAGAATATGTAAACTACAGATGGAAGGTCAAGAGAAGAGTGTCCAACAAAAAGAAATAATATGTTGGGTTAAATGCTGCTGGGACAGATAATACACTGAGGTCAAGTATGCTAAGAGTGGAAAATTGACCATTCATTTTGGCAACATAGAGGTTATCGGTGACCTTGATAAGAGTATAACACAATCATTCTCTACAAGTAATAGTATTAAATAATCATAATGTTTATTATAGTAATAGATTATTTTCCCACAGTTTGAAAATTCTGGAGTCAAGCTGAGTGATACAAAGCTGCATGAAAATCAACACAGCCCAAATGTAATCTCTTTGGCCTCAGTTTCCAAGTCATTTTATGATGAAATGGGATGTTATAAGAAATATTACATGGAAAAACATAGATAGTAGAAAAAATAAGAGATTACCTATATGTTGTACATAACTATGCTGAGATTTTTTCAATTAACAAATATTTACTGAGTGCCAAGAACAGATTTCATTGTAACTGCACATTTCCTCAATTGTTCATATATAAAAGGTTTAAAATGTTAATAAGGTATTAGAGAAATTTGCTATGGTCCATGAAGATAGTATGTCTATTGGGCTAATCTTAACCTAAGCAAACAAGTAATGATGCTAACTCTAATCAAAGCCTTCAGAAAATTTGATTCTAATAAAAATCTGAGCATAGCAATCTCAGGAAAAGCAAATGTCTGAGAAATCAAGAGCAGTTAGAAAAATCTTTCTTCTACAAAAAACACAGTTTTTCCAAATTTCTAACCATTACCTAGAATGTAACAACTACTTTTACATAAAAATAGCCGACCACGTGAATGATAATTTAATTTTAAAAACCAACCAACTTCCCCCTCATAAAAAAACATATCCCCATTTTCTTTGTTTATTCATTTTTTTAGAGACAGGGCCTTACTCTCTCACCCCAGCTGGAGTACAGTGGCCCAATCATAGTTCACTGCAGCCTCCAACTCTTGGGCTCAAGTGATCCTCCTCTGTCTCCTGAGTAGCTGGGACTATAGGTGCACACGAACACACCCAGATAATTTTTAAAAATTTTTTGTAGAGACAGGGGTCTTGCTATGTTGCCTATGCTGGTCTCAAACTCCTAGCCTCAAGCGATCCTCCCACCTTGGCCTTCCAAAATGCTGGGATTACAAGCATGAGTCACCATGCCCGGCCCCATTTTCTTTTACTTATATATACTTAGCTTATAATTGTTTAGTATTATATATTTAAAAGACAGCTTTTAAAAGCAAACAGAAACTTCCCTAGATATGTATGTAGTTCTTAAGAATTACTAGCTTAAAATCTGCTTAAAATAAAGATCTTTTCTAGCTTTTATTTTTGACTCTTTTAAAACATACATTTTTCTTGCCTTTAAAATTATCTTTCCATTTTTCCCCCATTCTAAGACAATCTGCTTTCCTATAATTCTCATTTCCCAGCTCTTACCTACCTTTAATAAGTGGCTTCTTTCCTAAAAAGGAAAAGAGGGTCACTTGAAAGGGAGAGAGAATTGCACCCAAAATATATATTTTACATTCATAGTTCTACACTTGATCTTTCCAAAAGGCTGAGAAGCGATTATATTCATATTTCTGCCTATTTAATAAAATGGCATTTTGTGAGGCCATTTCTAAAGAAGGCTCAGATCTTGATATGTCCATTTTAGTTACTAACTAATATAAAAAGTGCTGGAATGCAAGAGGTTTATAAACACTTACTGAAAAGCTAATATAGGCTATTTCACATACTCATCTTTCTGGATCTTAATTTTTTTTTAAAATTTTTTGTAAAGATGGGGGTCTTGCTATGTTACCCAGGCTGATCGTGAACTCCTGGCCTCAAGCAATCCTCCTAATTACAGGTGTGTGCCACTGCACCCAGCCTTTGTCACTTATTTTAACAGCACTTACTAAATGGGCATAGATTTTCTACTTCCAAGAAAATAACTTTAATGGTGATTATTTTATTCATTAGGAACATGAACAATGACAACTGAATTTTCCTATATTTTCCTTTTTAACGTAAATATTGTAATTTTCTCTTAACTAAGTCTTATATAACATACTTTCTCTTAAAAAGTAACATTTAATAGCTTTTAGGGACAATTTGGGACTATTAGATAATGTACTCAGAATGAGTCACAATCATTCACTTAAATTGAAATGGGCTGAATTTATGAATGGACGATCTGTTATGATTCATTTTCACAAACAAGACTCATTAATGTCTCAAAATGAGTATATTTCTAGCCACTCTAATGGAACACTGTTTTTATCTTAGAAGGGGAAGTATAAAGGGCAAACTTTTCATTACAATAATGTGGTTTCCACTATGAAAAATAGTTACCTAGGCTTTAAAGCATTTTCTAAGGGCAGTTAAAATTTTCTAAGCAATGTATAAAGGCCATGACTTCTCCATGGTTTAGTTTGCTAACTATGGAAAAAAGTAAATAATGCCTACTCATACGTTAATGAGAATACACTACACGTTGTTTTGGCTTGAGTTACTTATAATTTCAGTAGGACTTAAAGAACTTGGTTAAATTCAGTCAGATTTATTGTAATGAAAGTCAGTGGGCAAAAGATAATCAGTGGTCTTGTAAAAAATTCTTAGAATATCAATCTCCATATTATTAATATAAATTTAAGATATAGTGTAATTAGCATAGTTAGGAATACACAAAAATTTGGAAACTGGTAGAAACTTGTAGAATCTAATTTGCACTAGCCTTTCCTCATTTCAGTATGTGCAAACTAATGGCCAGAATTTAAGTAATTTACCCAAGGCTATAGAATCACAGCATTTTAGGCTTGTTAAGAACCTTAAAAGGCATCAACTCTAACCATCTCCTCAAAAGAAATTAACCGTCCTTAATAATAGCACCATCGTGTGAAAAGCCAGCAATATGGATTACCACCTGCAAAGATGGATGGAAAACTGATCACTCCTAACCCTCTTTGACAAAGTTTATTGCTTATTACAAAGTTCTTCCTCATGCTAAGCTAAAATCTGTTTTCCTATAACTCCCACCCATTGTTTTTAGAATGTGGGTCAACTTACTCCCAGACCTATATCTTTAGCAACGCACCATTAACTCAGTCATGAATTCTGTTATTTCTTTAAAGTTTTATTGTTATGAGTTTAGGAATAAAGGTTATATGTATAATATTTAATGGCTCTAGTTATAGCAACTGCAGCAAAAAATTGTAGTGACCACTTAATTACTGATAAATTTCAGAGGTATTTTTAGTATCAAAGCCCTGATGGACGTAATAAGACTCACGAGGGCTGAGGTATCTCAGGGATTCCAGGATATCAGAGCAGATCACAAGGCAATGCACTTGCATGAGAACTCTCTATTCAGTATTTTTGCTTATCTTCCTAAAATATATAATTTGAAGGGGCTAAAAGCATATAAAAACTTTTCAGGCACAGTTGGTCTATACATTCTTTTTATTTTTTATAACTTTCTCTCTCTTTTATAACTTTTTATATCAATTTCTCTTGCATGCGGTGGCATGGAATCACATCAAAGTAGAAGTACCATAACAAGGCAAAACCAACAGATATTTAATTAATAAATTCTTATTCTTTAGTCCCATTTATTCACTTTGAGGTGCCATGGAAGAAAAGAGAAAAAGAAAGCCATACCTGCCTCTCGATAAGGAGGGTTTTTAGCTAAAATTGTTTGTCTACATAAACTCCATTTGCTTGACACACCAAGATGCTCAAGAAATGTTAGTTTTTTCTCTTCCCCATTCAACTTAAATATCTATTGAGAGTTCTCTATGTGCTGGATGCTATGCAAGGCACCAGGGCTACAAACATAGTAAAACGTAATGTCTGCCTTCAATTATTAATATTTTTATGTGTGTATCCAGGACTAAGAAAGAAATTAAAGGGCTCTGAAGAACAGCTGGTATCTAAAGGAGGGTACCAATTTACCATCATGAGAGCCAGCTCTGCAACAGGGATCTTAAAGGTTTACCACATATTCTCTATGAAATATGCTTCTATGAACTTCCCAGTAACCTAAATTTAGAAACCTTGCCTAATTCCTTATTCTGCATATCTCTCCACAATATAAAACTAAGAAGGGAAATCTTAAACACATTTCAAAGATTTATTAATACTAAACCTAAAAATTTACTCCTTCAATAAATTTTTATATTCCTGTGTACAAAATACTAGGCAAAAATGATTTAATTTTCACAGTATTTCAGTGCACAATTCGTTGACATGCTATCAAAGCACTTCACTACAAAAACATAAAAACACCAAGTTGTTAGATCAGTTTCAAAATACCTCCTAACAGAAAAAAACCCAGAAATTCAAGATAGTATTCTCATTTCAAAAGTAACGATGCATTAAATATTTGGGCTGAAGCTAATGATAGTGGCTTAAGATGGGAAAAAATTAGGTATGGGTCCAAATCAGGCAGTATAAATAAACCTAATCAATGAGCAGAATGGGAAAGTGGTAAAACAGGCAGCTATACTTCTAGATATTTAAGAGTGGGGTATGGTCCGAAAGGGTGCATGAAATAAGGTAAAGAACTAAGGGAAGACAGACATCAAATCCTGATGAGGACTCAAAAAGAATGGTATAGGACAATAAAAAATGATTGAATCAAATGAACAAAGTATATATTTTGAATTTTTTCATTATAAATATGAAAATATATTTTTAAAAACAAATACTCAAAAGTCCTTGTTTGTGTCCCACAGCGACTTCTTTCCCTTTTTTGGGGGGGAGGGAGGGAAGAAAGAGAAGCTTGGCAATGCATTATTTATTTATTTTTTTATTTCAGGGTATTATGAGGGTACAAACATTATGGTTACACTTTATGTCTTTGCCTCGCCCAAGTGAGGGTTAGAGGCATGATGCATTTAAAAGATTACTTGTTATATTTTATTGAACATTTCTGGATGTTTATAGTAGGAAGACTTTTGGGTATCACATTTTATATAACTTTTTAGCTATTCCAGTCTCTTTGTGGTTATTCAATAAATCAGGTCATTCTTTTCTTCTGTTGCTTTCGAACATTGTCCCCTTTGTCTAAAATGCCTGGAGATCCTTTGTCCATCTGGCCAACTGCTGTGGTCCTTAAACACAGCTCATGTGTCACTTTCTCATGGAAGAATTTTTTTCCTTATATATTGCTCTGTGTTACAGAACCCCTCCTTCTATGCTCTCATAACATCCTATGTACATCTCTAATGGCTCTTTTTACCCTGTAATATAGTTCCTAATTTTCCTTTTTTCTTCTCTACTACACTATGTTCTTGAATGGCAGGAACTTAGTTTTAGTCTTAGTTTTCTTTCAACGCTCAGCACCTAGCACAGTTGCCTCAGTAGATACTTACCAAATTCACAGAAAAAATGACTAGCAATTTGTCTTTCTGGGAAGTATGCTATAGTAGAAAAAGTACTATATTGAGCTCTGCCCATAACTAGCTGTAACTCACAAATTCTGAACCTCCGATAAGGTGATTATTTAGATCTCTGAAGTTCTCTGTGATTCTGTTAACCTAGTTTTTTGTTTCTATAAAATATGAACAAATAATAAAACTATTTTAAAAAGAATAGTCTTTAATTAAAATGCTTATTAATTTATACTGGATTTATCTCAATTCTTTAGGTTTTACTATAGAGATTTTCTTTTATTAGCATAGTGGTCATAGCAAAGCTGTCAGAGAACAGCTTTCCTAACTTGATTACTTTAGGGCCATAATGATCTATTTTCACTCAGCTTCACTAGCATATGATTTTCCTCCCTTGAGACTTTCTCTTTCTCCTCTTTATCTTTTGCCTCCACTTTTATTCATACTCCTTTTTTTTTACCTAACTCCAGAACTACTCTAGGAAGGGGACTGACACATGATAGAAAGTAGTTATGGTGAAGGGGAAGAAAAGGGAGGCTATAAACTCCAGGAGTCACTAGTCTTTTCTCTTCCTGCTGTCTCTTTTTTTTTTTTTTTTTTTTTTGAGACAGAGACCAT
>RJWJ010004187.1:35531-78548 GCA_004363605.1 Indri indri
GGCTCAAGTGATCCTTCTGTCTCAGCCTCCCAAGTAGCTGGGACTACAGGCACGCGCCACCATGCCCAGCTAATTTTTTCTACATATTTTTAGTTGTCCAGCTAATTTCTTTCTATTTTTTTGGTAGAGACGGGGTCTTGCTCTTGCTCAGGCTGGTCTTGAACTCCTGAGCTCAAATGATCCGCCTGCCTCGGCCTCCCAGAGTGCTAGGATTACAGGCGTGAGCCACTGTGCCTGGCCCCTGCCTTCTCTTGATTGGAGTGAGGGCATATTGGTCTTTACAAAGACTTCAACCCCAGTCCTTGCTCACTACTATTTCTTCCACCTATATCCCATGTAATTTTGTAATTTTGGACAGGCAAAAACATAAAGAGGGGTGAGTATTTTTATTTTCTTTCTAGTTCCCTATATCCCTTCTTGTGTTTTTAAAAACTCTGCCTAATAATTTTAAAACGAAGTCTCTAATCTTAGAATCTGTCATATAGAGAAAGGAGTCTCTGTTTTCCACTGAAGCAGAGAAATATGTCCCTACCTAAAAATATCTTTACACAGTAGTTAGTTTCTAATGTTAGAATACTATTAGTACCACAGGAACATCATAAGTTAGGTAGGCTTTTTTTTGGTCCTTACCAAAGGGGTCACTGCCACATACAAAATAAATTCAATTGATTTATGAGGGGTATGGTTTACAGATTACAGCTACAAATTAACTTCTGAAATACAAGCTATTTATAATTCAGGGTCTGGTTATCCAACTGAGATGAGCAGTTTTTGTATTTTAAGTCACGCTAAAATAATAATGAGTATCTTCATCTACAAATGTGTTAGAAAAGAACAATGCTATATCAGTTAAAATATCTGTGTTATAAATAATAGATATTGAAAACTGTTTGAAAAAAGATATACTAATAAATCTAAGATGTGTGCTCTGTTAAAAACTTACATTCTAAGGAGCACACTATAAAAACAAGATTATTTTCACAAAAATCTAATTGACGAATGAAGACAGGCAAGGTTTATCATATTGCTTATAAATTCTACTGCCTGGTTTCTTTTAATCCTATAATATGTGGATCCTTTCTATTTGTGAAGTTACCTTAACTACTGCACAAATGATTTAAATTAGAATTTTAAAACTCTGAGATACGTAAAGTTTAAATGGCAAGCTAAAATCTCTAATTTTAATTATTGAGCTAATTACTTCTTTTATTGAGTTAGGTTGATTTCTTCCTTGATTAAATAGAGGAGACAGCCTAGATAAAATGGGGGAAGAGAAGAGGTCATAAATCCAAGAGAAGAGGTCATTAAGTCCTGGTTTGCCCGGATAGTCTTAGTTTATACCAGATGTCTTGGAGTAATTGCTGGGGTCCTTTCACTCTCAAAAGTATTCCATTTTGGTTGATGATAAAGTACCGGACCACCCTCTTTTTTTAACATTAAAACAACAACTATTATTAAGTACCCAATATATAGAAGGCCAAGAATTGAAGGAGATACTAAAGAATGTAAGAAATGGTAACTGTCCTCAAAGTGCTTGGACCTTAGTCGGAGAGACTGAATGAGTATTTTAAGATAAACAATACAAAATTTAAATGACTTTAAAAATACAACTAGAAGAAATATTACAAGATGGTACATGGTTATTTGGTAAATGAATGGCACAATAATTTGTATTATAGGGTTTCACAGGAGATGGGAATCACCTTCTATTAACAATAATACCACAGCACTCACCATTTATTGAGTACCTTATATGTGCCAGGTCTGGTTTAGGGTGCATCACACACATATTAGCAAATATTCACAATTATCCTATTAAATATACTATTATTGATGGAGATAGGAATTTTATGGATTAGAAATGTACTTATAGAGGTTAAGTAATATGTGCGAGATCACATAGCTAATAAGTGGCAGAGTCAGGATTTAAACCCAGGTTCTCTCTCTAATTCCAAAGCCAGTGACCTTTTTACTGCCATCCTGTTCACATATAAAGGTGGTTCTCAACTGGGGGCAATTTTGCCCCTCTAGAGGATATTTGGTACTGTCTGGAGACATTTCTCTTTTTCATAAATGAGTGGGTGAGGGGGACTCATGAGGGGGTGGAAGCCAGGGGTTCTGCTAAACATCCTACAGTTCACAGAACAGTCTCCCAGAGCAAAAAATTACCTGGCCCAAAAGTCAACGGCGCTAAGATGTTCGCTAAAGAAAGACTTTACAAAAAACCTGTTAAAGTTAAGATCTGAGCTTACTCTTAAAGCACAGGTAGGATTTGGATAGGCTGGAGGTGTCAGTAATAGGGATGAATTCTAGATAAGGGAAATAGTACAGACAGCACAAAACAGGTTCAAGCGACAGCGCATAAGCCAATGAGAAAGACTGAAGGAAAACAATACTGAAGGGGAAGTGGGAACAACTACAAAGTTGAAATGATCTTTTTGAAATATTGAGGAACCTGGGCTAGATTCATTGAAATTTCTAAGCAGGGAAGTGACATGAACAATATAATGTCATAGTAAGATTAATCAAGAAACCAGGGCAAAGACTAGTCAGAATGCTACTGCAATACTTTTGTGTGGTGGTAGTGAGAAAGAAAGGAAGAAATCATAAACATATACACTATTAGGTACCATAAGTTTTTGTTTATTTGGTCTCTAATGATTATTATTGATTACCACTCTTACCTGTAATACACTGAAACTGTCCATCTTCTCTTCTTATTGTAAATGCTTCCCCCGGGTTAACTTGTACCAGAATAACCTTAAAATGAGGGGAAGAAATATTAATTAAAACAACAAAAAAGTATATCAGAATATAAAAATATTAAATGTTGCTAGTAACAGAGCGGACGTGAACTATTTATCCTTATAAAACTGGGAAGGAAAATGGGGATTATACACTTACGATGTGGGTTTCTTCAAAAGGTATTACTTCACTTTTCTGGAGGTAAGACTTAAGCCAAAAGTAAAGGGAATAGAAAAAGAAGATAGTGGCAAACTTTTTTTTTGTTCCCATGGAGACTTTCTTTGCTAAGTGGCAAACTTTCATTGGAAAGAAAAGTCACTCTGAAACAAATATGGAGTCAAACCACAGAGTATTTGGATCATCTATGTGAGTTCATCAGTGGCTGAGTATTGTGTTTTTCTAAAGATAAAGTGTAAATGAATAGGTAGAGCATGAGCTGAGCATACTTGAATTGGCATTACATCTTATGAGTCATATCTGAGAATGTATTAAACTAAACACACCATTTTAAGTAGTTTTATTTTTATTATACGGTGACATACTAATTTATACATACTAATTTCATAATTATACATACTAATTTCATGACATTTGAAAACGGAGAAAAATAGGAAACTGGGGAAAAAAATAAGTTCTACTATCCTAAGATAAGCAGTGTTAACATTTTGATAAATTTCTTAGTCTTGTTCTTCACAGGATTGATTCCTCCCCTAAATTCTAGATACAAGATAGGCAATTCTGTATCTTTTCTTAAGTTTAATATAACAAAAAAGACTTCCATGTTATTATTCAAATATATTTCATCAAATGATTACACCATAAACTACTTAACCATTCCCTTAATGTAAGGAGTTTAGGTAGTTTTCAATTTTTTCATTATTACTAACAATGCCAAAGTGAGCATTTTGGTATGTAGTTTCCCCCTCTCTATAGCTAGTATTGTTTCATTATGATAGATTATGAGAAACAGAATTCTGGTGCCCGCTGCTATGCTGCCTTTTAAAAGGGTTTTACTACTTCATATTCCCTCTCATAGTCTAGAACACCCTTTTACTACGTTCTCCGAAACCCTGAAAATTACAGTTGTAAAATCTTTGTTGCCTTGACAAATGAAAACAGGATATTACAGGATGACTATCCCTTATCCAAGATAACAACTTTATATCGCCCCACATCATCACCAAAGGCTATCAGATGAGAAGATGTGCACCAGATGGAAGGGAAGACGTCTTAGAAACACACTGGGACTTTTTCAAAACACTCTATATATAGTTAGGTTCCTCTTTGGAGGGTGAGGCATCTGGTATTTTTCCCCTAAGGTGAATTCCAGGGAAACAATGTCTTTCTAATATAATTACTAATAAGTTGCTAGATGGCAATCAGAAAAACCATGCTATTACTTACTGCTCTAGAAAGTATTACTACTTTTAAGTTCTAAAGGATTTAGTAAGCAATATAACATCGGTGCTAGTTTTTAGAATCTCTAAAGGAAACAATAGAAAAACCCAAGTCATTATAAGTAATTTGTCTGCACAGTTAACAAAAATTTAACTTTTTGAATATAGGAAGTAATTTTAAAGCTTGTTTCTATAATAACAGTTTAAATTATTTGAGAGACATTTATCTAATTATCAAATATTTAAGGACATATTAATTCCTAAAAGTGTTCACCTGTATTTTGATAAAAAATAATCTACAGAATTGTTGAAAAAATTAAAGGAAAATTATTTATGAATGTTATCAGTTTTACAGATATAATTTGATTTTCTCCTTTCTACTCCAAAGGACACAAACTTGCATTCTTCACTGACATTAAGTTAGGTCTAAGGAGAACAAAGTAAATGCCTCACATCTCTATTCTGAAACTCAGCAGAGGGTTTAGCAGATACAGTAAGAAAATCAACCTAGAATTCAGAAACATATATTCATGTTTCCAATATTTACAAATGAATGATCTTGGCTAACATATTAGTTTGCTAGGGTCTCCATAACAAAGAACCACAGAAATTTATTTTCTCACAATTCTGAAGGCTATATGTCTGAGATTAAGGTGTTGGCAAGATTGGTTTCTTTTAAGGCCTCTTTCCATGGCTTGTAGATGGCATCATCTCCCTGTGTCTTCACATGGTCTTCTCTCTGTATGTGTCCATGTCCTAATTTCCTTTTCTTATTAGGACACCACTCATATTGCATTAGGGCTCACCCTTATGACCTCACTTTAACTTAATTATTTCTTTGAAGACTCTATCTTCAAATACAGTCACATTCCAAGGTACTGAAGGTAAGGACTTCAACATATGACATTTTGGGGCAGGGGGAGGCTGACTCAGCCCTTATTAACAACTCCCAAGTTACAGGAAGCATATAAACATTTGGAATGCCTAATCCTTTTACCTCCTCCGTATCCAACTACTTCTTTATGCTTGCTGGAGGGTGCCAACTTAATGAGGTTGAGAGCAATAATAAAGGGGAAAATCCTTTGGGCTTTGTATTCCTGAATAATAGCTGCTAACATACCTTTAGCAACGGTTAGCTAAACCAAACCATCGTTCCTTCAGCCCATGGTTTAAGGCCTTCAAATTACTTCAGCACTCAGGGGTTGTTGTGATGATTAAACAAGTTAACGTGTGTCAAGTGCTTAGGACAGTGACTGGCATGCAGTAAGTATTATCTATGTACATTTTAGCTGTTATAATAAGCACCGTATGGACACCTCTTAGTATTATCATTTTTATCAGTGCAGATTTGTCACTTTAAGGAATTGCCCCTAGCCTAGCAGAAGTGGACACAGATGAGAGAGAATATTCCTGTAACACATTGCTTAATGAGATTTCTCCTGAACTGGTCCAGGATCTGCATGCCCCTTACATTCCATATTTTCTTCTCCTGATCTTGCAGTTTTCCAGCTAACCATCTGTTCCATTCCTTTCACTCTAGCGTTCCAATGGTCAACAGCTTCACCTTCATTTCCTGGCCTGTGACTTATTTACTATTCTCTAGTATGACAATTATTTTGAACTTGATTTCTGCTAACTGATACTTTCCTACGCTGAAGAGGGATTTTCAACTTCTATGACTGAGTACTTAGCTTGCCAACAAAGAATTTCTTCTTCAGAAAATTCTATTTATCTTTCAAGATTCTGACATCCTAAAGCAGAGTTAGATCAGTCCTACTCTAAGATCCACGGTGCTCTGTATATCCTTCTATAACATCTCTTAGCACTTACTTGTATTCAGTTGTTTACATGTTGTCACCTCCACTACAACACGAGCCCCTCATAAGACTTCAATCTAATTTTATACTTACAGAGACTAGAGTGGTACATTTACAAAAACAGAAGTTGAACAAATGTTTGGTGAATTAACTACCATCCATTTCCAAATTACTCCTAAATCTTTTCCTCTGGCTTCAACACCAGTACTGATAGAACTGTGCGTGATGATAGAAATGTTCTATAGTATTTGCGCTGTCTGATGTGATGTGATAGCCACTTAAGGTATATGTGGCTGCTGAGCACTTGAAATGTGACTAGTGAAAATGAGGAACTGAATTTGTAATTTTATTCAACTTTAATAGTTTAAATAGCCACATGTGGTTAATGGTTACTGTATTAGACGATGTAGCTTCAAAAGCCCCAAGCTTCAAAATTTATTTTGAACTACTTTCTGGATTTACTCACCTTGGTACAGTGCAGCTACCTCAATCTTACTATGTCTAAATTTAAACTCATTATCTGAGGGTCCTGAGAAATTCATTTCATTTGAAAATACTATCAATTCATAAATGTCTGAATTATTTATACATTAAAGTGTTATTAAATTGGCTTAATCACTTAAACTTTGAATTAAGCTTTATCTGTATCTTGTCAATCTGAAGATGGGCTGGCTGATGTAACATATTTCAGCTGAAGTCCAAATAGAGATTAAGATTTGTAAATAAAAGAAAGGAAAATTATCAAACTAATAAAGTTGAATTTGATTTTTAGTTCCATGAAGGATAATAACTAAACTATTTTTGATATCACCATATATATAGACAAACAACTGAGACCAGTTAACCATTCTCCCATTTAATTCATTTACTTGACAAATAATTAATGAGCAACTACTATGCGTTAGGCACACTTTGAGGAGCCAGGGATACAAGGATGAATCGGTAAAGGGGATAGTTACAGCCAATTACAATACTAAGATAGAAGAATACAGGGTATAATATGTGATAATTAGAAAATACTTATTTTTTTCTGTTTAGACTTGTCTGTTTTCATAATTGCTTTTATAGAAATAAAATCATTATGACAGAAAATAAAAATATAGATTTTAAGTCAGACCATTCTATATTCAAATGCTATTCTGTTACTTAATAAATGTGCAATTTTCAGGCAAATCATTTTAACTCTGTGAACTTTACTGTCTTCTTTTCTGAAATAGAAATAATAATATTTACAAGACAGTGTTTTTGAAGGATAAATGCAAATACTATGTAAAACCCCAGCACACTGCCTGACATATAACAGACCCTGAAACAATTATTAATAATATTTCCTTCCAACCCAGTCTAAGAGGATCCTAATTAATCATCTAGACTATGTGGAATGCTTCAATTCCTGATAATGGTAGAAAAATGAGGTTTTATCCCACATATACAAATATGTAGACAATGTGTACATATATGTATATACACAGTGTATGTACCTGAATGCATGTCTGTATATGTACTTATACAACTAAGGATTTGTGTCCTCACCTATTTTAGAATGGCGTATAAGTAGATCTGTTCTTCATTCTCTTACTAATCCTACTAAAAAGGCTTATACCAGCACAAGTGTGCCATGTATCCCATTTATGATATATACATGTGAAGGTTGGCAACAATTAAATCTTTGTTTTCTAAAGTCAGTTCTATTATAGGTCGTATTTAAAATGTTTTCCATTTAAAAAATTATTTTAAAGAAAAATGTATAGACTTTACAATAATTAGAAAATCAGCATCAATTTAAATTTCTAGGTGTCATTTGGGTTTCCATGTTTTTTAACCATTCTACTATTTTAAAAAAACCAGCATTCAAAATAAGTCCAGGGTTATCAAGATTACCCAAGGGGATGATTACAGTATCATCAGCTTAAAGTTGTGTTTCACTCTATTGTTATCAAGGCATTTTCACACTCATCATTTATTTTGTTCATTTTAAGATCAAGGTCAGAATACTAATTCACTATTCATATAGCTCATACTTGAGCAATAACTAGTACCCTCTTAACATGTAACACTCCCAGTATGAACTACCTATATTTGAAAATAAACTAATGTATCTTTTAAATAAAATTTCTGCCTTATGTTAATAAAGTAAAAGTTTATCCTAAATGCTGACAGTTGGACAGTTTACTCACAGAAGAATTAATTTTCTTATAAAATTGTATCAATATATCAAAATCAATTCATTATGCTCATTAAAACTCAAACACACAAGTTTTTATATTGAGATTAAGAATCAAAACAATGAGGAATATTGAGACTAGATAACATCTCACGACATAATAGGATTAAGTCAAAATAAGTTATTGAAGTAATTCTAAGTTTCTAAAGTTTTATGATGACAATGTTATACGGATAACAAATACTGTTAGGTTATTTTGAACTTTGCAATAAATTATCCAAATGACAAGTGTGTGTACATGTATGAAACAGTCATTTCAACCATATTAATAAATAAACTAAAATATAATTACTGAGAGCACTCTTTAAAAATGAATGGTAATTAGTGACTGTAAAAAAGTTGTTTCTTTCAGGTATCTTATAGCAGTCTGTCATAGCTTTTCTTTTCTCCTAATATAGCTTCTGAAAATCTCCACATTTATAATTTCACAAAGACTGCAGCTAGACTGATCATTCTTAACGGATTCATGAACTCTGAAATTCTATACTCAAATTATAAAGACTTTAAACAGACTAGAAAATACAGCAGTTATAAAGACTCCACACAGTTTCACTTCATGATAAAATGCTAGAATTATCTTAGCAATAATTATAAGCTATAGGCTAAAATGACTTCATTTATAAATAATTTACATATTTAAAGTATTAATATCCTAATAGTTTTATTTTTTACATCTGTACAAGTCATACAGAACCTAATAGTTTTTACTACAAAGTGGTTTTTAAGATATTTCATTTAAATCATACAGTATTTCCTCAAAATACAGATATTTGTAAATTTAATAAAATTATTCTATGGTAAAAATAGTCAATAGTTTTAAGTTTACCATAAAACTGACATATTTGTAGCTCTTATTCTCTATCAGAGCCCACATTTAAAAAAATACCATCATCTTACTCCCTAACACACAAATACATAAGATTTAGACATAAATTATAAAATTTGATTTAAGTGCTAAATCATAAACATGTTTATCTAGTAGAGCCACTTCCAAAACTGTAGCACTTTACTTACTGTTGCTTGCAACCTCTTTAATTTTCTCATTTAACTGCTGCTACCTAAGCCACCAATAGCTGCTTTAAGATTCAACAGTTTCTGCTCCAGATGTTCCAATCTGTTCCAATTTACTAAATACTGAGGTAATCTTCACTGGCAAGTTGGACCTCTGATTGCCCTTAGTCTAATAAGTCAACCTTTACAAACTCCATTCTGGTAGTACCTTATGTCATTATAGCTGTCTGGTGAAAATATTACGTAGAGGCAGGATGTTATAGGTACAATTGATTATGAGTATACTCATCGATACCTACCACAAAGCTTGCTTTCTAACAAATTAGCCAATGTACAGTAAGCTTTCTGTTGTACATGTATGTATCCAGTCACCACAGCAGCTAAATCAACAAAGAGCTGCAGTAGCATCTGCTTCTGGATCAGCCAATGTCAGTTAAGTGAGAATTTAAAGAGTATGCTGTTTCCAAATATATTGCATTTTAAAGTCATATTTTTAGTTATTTTATTTTTGCTCTCTGATCCTGGAACCTGTCAGTATATTTACAGTTTCTATGTGTATAAATAAGTAGACAGCATCAGTGTGCAAACTATTTAATAGCATATACTAAGAAATAATCTATTAATGCTGTGATTCTGAAATTGACTCCACAAATTTAACTCATTTATAAAGGAAAAACTGTTAATGCCTACTTTTATAATAATAATTTATTTCTGGAATATTAACAATCACATTTAAGTTTTATAAACACACATCCAAACATGCAAATGGGTTTTTAAAATATTTTTATTGATATAATCTATATACCATAAAATTTATCCTTTAAAGAGTATAATTCAGTAATTTTTAGTATACAGAGAGTTGTACAACCATTGCTACAGTATGTTTTATAACATTTTCATCACCTCAAAGAAACTTTTTTAAACTTTTGTGACTGGCTTCTTTCATTTAAAATAACATTTTTGAGGATCATCCAGGTCATAGTATATACTGAAGTACTTCATTCCAGTTAAGGCCAAATAATATTCCATTGTACTGATATACCCATATTTTGTTTATTCATTCATCTACTGGACATTTGGATTGTTTCTACCTTTTAAGGCTATTATAAATAATGCTGTACAATTTTTTGCATGAATATATGTTTTTTGTTTCTCTTGGGTATATACCACCCAGGAGTGAAATTGTTGGGTCATATGGTAACTTTATGTTTAACTGTTTGAGGAACTTCCAGACTGTTTTCCAAAGTGGATTTACCAATTCACATTCCCATTACAATTGATTTTTCTATATTGAACCTGTTTTCTACAACCTTGCTGAACTTGTTTATTGGTTCTAATAGTTTTTTAGTGGACTCATTAGGATTTTCTTTTTATAAAATTATGTTATCCTTGAATAGAATGTTTTATTCCTTTTTCAACCTAGAGGACTTTAATTCCTTTACTTATTTGCCCTGGCTAGAACTTCCAGTAC
Source organism: Indri indri (assembly GCA_004363605.1). Lineage (NCBI taxonomy): Eukaryota > Metazoa > Chordata > Mammalia > Primates > Indriidae > Indri > Indri indri. The sequence goes on from RJWJ010004187.1 coordinate 46,197, forward strand.
AACGTTGAATAGAAGTGGTGAGAACAGGACATCCCACATCTTGTTCCTCATCTTAGAGGAAGAGTAAACAGTTTTTCACCATTAAGTATAATGTTAACTGTGGGATTTTTGCACTTGCCCTTTATGAGGTTGAGGAACTTCCCTTATGTTCTTTGTTTATTGACTGTTTTTTATCACGAAAGGGTGTTGAATTTTGTCAAATGTTTCTTCTCAGTCTATTGAGATGACCACACAGTTTTTGTCTTTTTTCTATTATGTGCTATGTATTACAATGATTGTTTTATGTATGTTGAACCAACATTGCATTCCTGGTATAAATCCTACTTAGTTGAAGTATATAATCATTTATATGATTGTGGATTTGACTAGCTAGTATTTTGTTGAGGATTTTGTGTCTATATTCATAACGGACACTGGTCTGTAATTTTCTTGTGATGTCTTTGTCTAGGATCGTTAATTCTCCTTAAACCTTTGGTGGGATTCACCAATGAAGCCATCTGGGTTTGGGCTTATCTTTGTGGAGAGCTTTTTGGCACAAAATCGGTCTCTTTACTTGCTATAACTGTATTCAGGTTTTATATTTTTTCTTGATCCAGTTTTGGTTGTTCTGTGTCTTTCTAGATACTTCCCTAATTCATCCAGAATATCTACTTGTTGGCATGCAACTATTCATAGTATTCCCTGGTAATCCTTTTTATTTCTGTAAGATCTATAGTGATGTCTACTCTTTCATTCTTGATTTTAGTAATTTGAGTCCTCTTTTCTTGATCAGTCTCCCTAAATGGTTAGCAATTTTGCTGATCTTTTCAAAGAAAAACTTTCGGTATTGTTGATTTTCTCTATTTCATTTATTTCCACTCTAATCTTTACTATTTTCTTCCTTCTGCTAGATTTGGATTTAGTATTCCCTTCTTTTTCTATTCTTAAGGTAGAAATTTAGATTATTGATTTGAGATCTTTCTTCTTTTTTAACATAGGCTTTCATGATTACAAATTTTTTACAGTTATAAATTTAGCATATCACATAAACCTTAGTATATTGTGGTTATGTTTGCATTCATCCCAAAGTATTTTCTAATTTCCCTTGTGATTTCTTCTTTGGCCTATTAGTTATTAAGGAATATACTGTTTGTTTAATTTACACATATTTGTGATTTTCTCAAATTTCCTTGTGTTATTGATTTTTAATTTCATTCCATTGTGCTTGGAGAACATACTTTGTATTATTTCTATCTTTCTAAATTTATTAAACCTTGTTAGTTTTATGACCTGGCATATAACCTATGATGGGCAATGATCCATTCACACTTGAAAAGACTGTATATGCTGCTGTTGGGTAGACTGTTCTACAGATATCTATTAGGTTTACAGTGTCATTCATACCTTCTATTTCCCTGTGGATCTTCTGCCTAGTTGTTCTATTTATTATTGAAAACACAATAGTAAAGTCTCCAATATTATTGTTCAATTGTCTATTTCTCCTTTCAATTCTGCCAATCATTACTCCAGGTATTTGGGTGCTCTGTTGTTAGGTGCAGATTGACTCTTTTATCATTATAAAATGTCCTTTGTCTCCAGTAATATTTTTTGACTTAAAGTCTATTTGTCTGATTTTAGTATAGCCACTTCACCTCTCTTTTGGCTACAGTTTGCATGGTATATCTTTTTCTATCCTTTTAATTTCAACCTATTTGTTTGATTTAAAGAGTTTCCCTTGTAGATTGTACTAGTTGACTCATGGATTTTTATCCATTCTGTCAATCACTGTCTTTTCACTGTCATGCTTAATCCATTTACATTTAATTACTGATAAGGTAGGATTTACATTTGCCATTTTGCTTTTTGTTGTCTGTATGTACTATGTCTTTTTTTGTTCCTCAGCTCCTCCATTACTGTCTTTTTTGTCATAAATATTTTTTTTTTTTTTTTTGAGACAGAGTCTCACTGTTTTGCCTGGGGCGAGTGCCGTGGCGTCAGCCTAGCTCACAGCAACCTCAAACTCCTGGGCTCAAGCGATCCTACTGTCTCAGCCTCCCGAGTAGCTGGGACTACAGGCATGCGCCACCATGGCCGGCTAATTTTTTCTATATATATTTTTAGCTGTCCAATTAATTTCTTTGTATTTTTGGTAGAGACGGGGTCTCGCTCTTGCTCAGGCTGGTCTCGAACTTCCTGAGCTCAGAACTATCCGCCCGCCTCGGCCTCCCTCATAAATATTTTTGAATGTTCTATTTTAATTCTCCTAATTTTTTCTTTTACTATATTCTGTTGAGTTATTTTCTTAGTAGGTACCCTGGAGTTTATAATTAACCTCTTAACTTTATAATAAGTAGTTCCGATTAAGCCCAATTGTGTGTAAAAACACTGTTCCTCTATAGTTCAGTTTTGTCTTCTACCCTCTGCGCTATTATTGTAATACTAATTACGCTTGTATAAATTATAAGCCAATCAACAGTGTATAATTATTACTTTCTATAAATTTCTTTTAAATCATAAAGAAAAGAATTTTAAAAATACACTTATAATGCCTTTTATATTTACCTAGTTACTTTTACTGATGCTTTTTACTTCTTCACATGGATTCAGTTACTGCCTTGTATAAACAATTCTACTGAATGCAAGGAGACAGTGTCGGAAAAGGATTCACTAGCCATTCCTATAAACTAGGTGCTGCCATTTCTAAATTGCTCTATTAGTATCAACTATATCACTATTTACCTAGAACCAAGTGTTTCCAAATTTTGAGTTTAAACTCAACTTCCTTTCTTACTCTAAAGTGACTAAGACTGGGCATCAGAAGATCTTGGTTCTAGTCTCAACTTTGCCACTCAGTGTGTAACCTAGGATAAGCTAGTTAACTATTAGCTTTATTTAGTTTTTCCATCTTTAAAAATGTAAATTGGACTATTTTTTCTGCACTCTCGTTTCAGTTCTGAAATGCCATAATTTTATCATACTCATTCTTTCTCTAAAAAAATTTATCGGTTTCCCCCTTTATTTCCACTTTCACAGTTGGTATCCTTTAGATCCACATTACTTTATGGATAAACCAATCCATCTCTCTTTTGGTGTCTCCCCACTTCCATTTAACTATACAGTTAACCAAATAATTTCCCTCAAGGATTATTCTCATTTCATTGATCTACATTTGCTATTTTACTGACCACCATATCTTATTATCTCAAATCTAAAACTTAGAATGTAACATTCAAAACCTTTTATCAACTACCCTATTTTTAATGTCTAATGTCATGTCTTTAATTATTATTAAAATATTTCAAACATACACAAAATCAGGTAGTATTGTCTCTATTACTTTCCAGAATCAACCAGAATTATGTTGATGAATTTTCCTCAGATGCTCTATTGAAAAAGAAATATAACTTTATAGATCATTTTTTATAAACTTGGAGTACATCTTTCTCATCCTTGTTTTAATATTCTTAATATGCATGCTTATATACATCCATTATTAGTATATACTAGTGTTTTGTGAATTTGATTCATTTTTATTAGTTTATATCAGTGGCATCACATCTTACATATCCCTTTCTAACTTGCTATTTCACTCAATTTTGTATTTTTGAGACATACCCATAGTATAGATTCATACAACAGAATACTGGTATATAATATTGCAGTATTCCATTGTATGAATTCTCTAAAAATCTATCCATTTTCCTACTGGTGAACATTCATATTGTTTCCAGTTCTTTCACTATTACAAAATGATGCAATGAATAGTTTTTCACACATGGCCTTGTATCTATGTATAAGATTTTTCTATAGAAGAAAATATCTAGAAGAGTATGTTAGATTTTGGGTATGCACTTTTCTGGCTTTATTAAATATTGTTGTATCATTCTCTAAAATGGCTGTGCCAGCAGTGTATGAGGAATTCTACTGTTCCACAAGCCTTACTATATTGTCAGGTTTCTAAAAATTTACATCCTCAATGAGGTTTTAATTTGCATTTCTTTCTTTTAAAACATAGCTCCAATCTCCTTCTTCCTCCAAACCTTTAAAAAGTCAAATGAATCACCTCAAGAAGATAGGGTACTTCCTATAAAGGTACTCTGTGGCCACCTTTGTGGCTAATGTGAAATTCTTTCTTTATACAGTAAGCACTCATTAATGTGTCCTTAACTTTATCAGCTGTTTTACCTTTAACATGTCAATTTCTATATTGTTATTAATATATAGGTATACAGACCATTAAGCAGTCAATAACATGTAGATATGAGACACTGGGATTGACACTTACTAGTAGTTAAAGAATAGCTGTTTTCACTTGAAGCTCGGACTTGGGGGGAGAGAGGGGGCAAGGGCAATATACGTAACCTAAACATCTGTACCCCTATAATATGCTAAAATAAAAAAAAAAAGAATAGGTGTTTTAATGAGACATTCCCCAAAAGGAAGGCCTACTGGATGATTCAAAGTCATGCTAAAATCTTGGAAAAAGAAAATACTTTTTTTCAAGTATATTCTAGTATTACCAAGGCAATAGTGATGAGGAAAGCCTTCCAAATCACTTTTGGTCCTCAATTCATATACTGGTTCATAATATTATAAACCAGTGTGCCTAGGCACACTCATACACTTAATTGTAAAGCTTTAGAGACAGGAATTATGCTTTGTACCTAGTATTCTTTATAACTTAACCTAGTAGTGGTTACTTTAGTAAATGCTTATGAAATGAAATTGTATTTCAATTCCTAAAAAGGTACTATTTGAGAACTAACCATATCTAACCAATTTAAAATCTTATGATTTATGATTTGTCATATAGTCATGATTCCTGCCTATCTATGTGGAGCAGGGACAAGGAAGATATTTAGGAGACAATTTAAAATATTGAAGAGAATATCAATGGTGGCCATATTCTAATCACATTTAGAGGCAGGGAGAAAATGAGGAAAACGTGAACTACTACTACTTAAAAATAATGATTACTAAAAAACAACAGGATAAGTAGGTTAGCTAATTTTGGATTAATCAAAACCAATTATTTCCCAGTTCTTAAGAGAAAAAGCTTTTAGCTTTTCCTGTTCAGTATGACAATTAGCTGTGGGTTTGTCATATATGGCCTTTATTGTGTTGTGTTATTTCCTTCTACACCTAATTTATTTAGAGTTTTTATCATGAAGGGGTATTAAATTTTATCAAGTGCTTTTTCTGCATCTGTTGAGATGATCACATGTTTTTTGTCCTTCATTGTGTTGATGTGATGTATCATGTTTATTGATTTGCATATGTTGAACCATCCTTGCATTCCTGGGATAAATCCCACTTGATCATGGTATATTATCTTTTTGATGTATTGTTGGATTTTATTTGCCTTTTTTGTTTTTTTTGAGACAAGGTCTTGCTCTGATGCCTGGACATGAGTAGCTGGGACCACAGGTGCATATCACCACGCCCTGCCAATTTTTCTATTTTTTTTTGTAGAGTCAGGGTTTCACTATGTTGCTTAGGCTGGTCTTAAACTCCTGACCTCAAGCAATCTTCCTGCCTTGGCCTCCCGAAGTGCTAGGATTACAGGTGTGAGCCACCACATCCAGCCTGGATTTGTTAGCATTTTGCTGAGGATGTTTGCATTAATCTGAGATATTGGCTTGTAGTTTTCTTGTCTTGTTGTGTCCTTGTCTGGTTTTGGTATCAGGGTTATGCTGGCCTCATGGCATAAATTAGGAAGAGTTCCCTATGCTTCAATTTTCTGGAATAATTTGAGATGAATTGGTACTAATTCTTCTTCACAGGTTCTGTAGAATTCAGCAGTGAAGCTATCTGGTCCTAGAATTTTCTGTTGGGAGACTTTCTTATTATGATTGAATCTTGTTATTGGTCTATTCTATTTCTTTTTGGTTCAATCTTGGTAAGTCGTATGTGTCCAGGAATCTATCTATTTCCTATAGGTTTTTGAATTTATTGGTGTATAGTTGCTCATAGTAGTCTCTAATGATCCTTTGTGCTTCTGTGGTATCTGTTGTGATGGTCCTTTTTCATTTCTGATTTTATTGATTTGGGTCTCCTCTCTTTTTTCCTTAGGTAGTCTAGCTAATGGTTTACCGATTTTGTTTATCTTTTCAAAAAACTAATTTTTTGTTTCATTGATATTTTGGAATTTTTTTTTTTTTTTAGTTTCAATTTTGCTTATTTCTACTTTGATCTTTAGGATTTCTTTCCTTCTACAAATTTTGGGTTTGGTTTGTTCTTGCTTTTCTAGTTCCTTGAGATGCACTGTTAAGCTGTGTGTTCGCAGTCTTTCTAGTTTTTTGATGTAGGCTTTAACTTGCCTCTTAATACTGCTTTTGCTGTACCCTATAGGTTCTGGTATATTGTGTTTCTATTTTCATTTGTTTCAATGAATCTTTAAATTTCATTCTTAATTTCTTCCTTCACCTATTGGTTAAAAGTGCCTCATAAGGAAGATGACTCTCCACATGTCACTCACAAAAACAAAGCAAAACAAATCAAAACAAAAACAAAAATTTTATCCATTCATTTTTAAAATTTATTTTGTTCATACAGGAAGTACATAAATATTCCCTTAAAATTCAAATGGTGCGAACATCCACCATGATAGCTACGGGAAAAAGACAATTCTAAATGTTGGTTTGACTGTGGAGCAACTGCCAACTATACAGTGCTGGTGGAATTGCAAATTGGTACAGCCTCTTTAGAAGTCAGTTTTGCCATCAGTGGGATGGGGAAAAATAATCTTACCATAGAGACTGGCAGCAGATGTTTGGGGAAAAAATAGTTTTCTACAGTAAGAAAAAAAAGTAACAAATTTGGTGTTTGAGGGAGTATGAGAGGAGTATATAATATATAATCACCAGTTTATCAATGAAAGGAGAATGTTTTGAGTTGAAAAAGCAGAACTCAACCTCTATCTCTACAAATATCTGTATAATTTTTGACAAAAATCATCTTGCTTTATATTAAGGACACACCAAAAAACATGGGGAAAAATCATCTTTTTTAAATGATTACATTTTCCTATTTATACAGTGCTGCTTACAAGTTACTCTTAATTTTCTCCTCACTTTAGCCCAAACTATTTCTTAGAAGTCAACAATTTCTACAGGATTCTGGGGGACAGGAGTTGGCTAACTAGAGAGTCATTTAACCAGAGAGTTAGGAATTATACTAACCATAGAATATCTAGGAGTTAATTTAATAGAACATCAGTGTTTTTTAGACCAAGAATCCATCAAAATTCCATGACCATTATGCTTCATTTCTTTAAGATGTTTCTTTTAGAGTCTGATGATTTTCTTTCATAATAGTTTTAAATATATAATACATATTTTATTAAAATGCCAAAAAATAATTATTAGCTTGAATTATATGAAAATATTTCACTGTTCACTTTTCAAATGAAATATTCTGTCAATTAAACACTTAAAATAATCTGCCAATTTTTATTTTCTTAGAACTGTATACTTTAACAACAAACAAATGAAACAGTATTGGTCTCACTCTGTAAGAATACTGTTTCATTGTTTTGTGCCAAACATAAAATTAAAACGAAGTTTACATTCTTTGGAACTTTCTCATTAATATTTTAGGAAGCTTTTTTCCCTTCAGACTACCTTAAATTTACATTCAATTTATAAGTTTGATTTCATTATTTCTTAGAACAAGAGCTAGTGTAATATTTTATACATAGACAGTAGTTCAATGAGTAAAGTTAATTTTTTTCAGAGCAGCATAGTTGAATCTTTATCATAAAATTAATTTTTAAAAATATGTGCTTATAAAAAATGTGAAAACATGCAGATTTTCACATCTGAATCTAGTACGTAAAGCTTTTTATGTTTAAGGAAAAGATAATGGATAATAGTATTAGAATTTTTAAAAAGTATTTGATTTTCTCATGAAATGTCATAAAAAGTGGCATGGTATAGTTGTGCAGGAGAAATGAACTCTAATGGGAAAGAGGAGACTGGTTTAATGTTTAAATTATCACCTTTCCAAAAGCTTCTATGAAATGAGAAACTTAGCCGACAGCTATTTATTTGCCAGGCAAAGCTCAGAATAGTTAGAAGACAATTTGGGCTGTCAAATCTATGATTTAGGGTCTAGATTAGAATTCTGAGGCACAAAATTACTGTCACAAAGGTGTGAGCTATTATTTTAGAGTCTCAGTGATCTTATCCCTAAGGTTTAATAGATACGTATATTTTGGTGTATAAGCTATCAGACTTTTTAGTGCATATATTTACAAATTTATACATTTTTAAACTTAAAAGTGTGATCACTTTAAAGTTCTTACAGCTGATTTTTGGTTACTAGTGAAAGTTTTCTTTCTTATTTCTGGTTAAACCAAACTCAACTTCCATGGAGATAAAGTTTAATCCAAAGTAGCATTATGAAAGAGCTAATCTCAGAAACGAACATTTCAGGATTTGTTTTAGGTGGTGTAGAAAAGGAGAAGCACCTCTACTCTTGCTCTGCTTTTTCAGTTTGTCTCTAGTTCTCTCTGGACAAAAAGGCTCCCAATATTTTTAAGAAATTCTCAATCAAGTGTCCAAAGAGCCTGTTATGCATGAAAGCTTATTGCTTATCAACAAAAACGATGAGGGCCCCCAGGTAAAGAAATTTAGTGATCTGTGAAGTGGTTTATTTATTCCAAACTTCTGAAGTAAAGATCTGAATCAGATGAAAAAACACTTTCTTTTTACAATTATTCATCCAGCAGGCTTTGAACATAGTTTTATTCTACACATACAGTCATGTATTCATACGATGCAGAAATTGAAGACATTGTACATGTTGGTAAATAATAAACACTGTTTTCCAAAGTGTAGATGTCAATAAAAAAAATCCAAATGACACTAGAAAAATGTTATATTCCATACAGAATAAGACCTACTCTCTCATTTTATATTTTTATTCCATTAAAAACTCATTTTGGATGATGCCACTGGGAATAACAGAGCATGAATCTCCGAAAACCCATTCTTTCATAAGAGCAACAAGAACAGAGGGAAAAACTATCAAAAGTAACTTTTTCAGAACTCTAGAAATTAACCAAAGGGTTGCAACACTCTGTTCAAGGAAAATGAATCCTGGTTTGGACAGTGAGCTTTGCACCATCTTAATTTCCTCTATTCCCCTTTTCTGCTCCCCAACTTCATGGTAGCCTTGAAAAACAGTCTTAATTTCATAGTAGCAGTGAAAACCAGCAGATAAACAACCACTGGAGGGGACAGAATAGTTTGGAGCACCATAAAAATCCCATCTCCAGAGAATTGTCACATTTGACCTGTCTGACAGTATGCTGGAAACACCCAGTCTCAGGGTTTGTTTTTATTTGACCTAACTCAGAGTTCCCTTACTGAGAATAGCTTTCTCCCAGGGGAATATGTCTAAAACAACCTGTGGCAGTTGGTTAACATGACAATTGTCTGTGGTGATGATAATGATCAGGAAAACAAGAAGCTGACCAAAAACTTGGAAAGGAAAATCTGGGGAATAGGATGTCCATAGGGGGCTTTGAAAAGCTCCAACATGTTCCAGTCAAGGTGCAGTATAAACCTAGTTTCATTTTGGCATTATAGGCCTACTTACTAGGGTGCTATATCAGAAATTACTAACATTTTTCCCCCCACAACAAGTCTCAGAACAAGTAAGCATTTAGCAAGGTTGCTGGATATTAAAGCAATATACAAAAATAAACTGTATTTCTATTTACTAGTAACAGAAAATGAAATTTCACACACACACAATTTATAAGACCATACAAAAAACCAAGTGCCCAGATATAAATCTAACAAGAGATGTTCAAGACCTTTATGGGAAAAATCATAAAACTTCACTGCGACATTAAAGACCTAAATAAACGGATGAATATGCTGACTCCAAGTATTGAAAGTTTCAATATTGTAAAGTTGTCATTTCTCTCTTAAATTGATCCATAGATTCAAGGCAATCAAAATGAAAATTTCAGCAGGGAGGGGGGGTGTGTGTGTGTGTGTGTGTGTGTGTGTGTGTGTGTATTGGTAAACTAATTCTAAAATTTATATGCAAACACAAAGGCACAGAGAACCAAGACACTCTCTAAGAACAAGGTAGAATGGTTTGCCCTACTAGATATCAAGACTTAAAGTCTTGTTGTATTCTTGGCACAGAGATAATCAAACAGATCAACAGAACGGAATCAAGAATTTAGAAGCAATTCCACAAATTTGACAATATCTATAACAATGTTATCACAAATACATGACAAAAGTATCATTATAGAGCAATAGGAAAATGACAGTCTTTTCAATAAACGGTGGTGAAATAACTGGGTAAATACATATGGAAGAGTAATCAAATTGGACTATGCTTGACATAATTCACAAAAATCAATTCTAGTGGATTTTAGAATAAAATGTTCAAGGCAAAACTATAGTTTTTAGAAGATAATGTAGAAAATACATAAAAGTTTTTAAATAAAGGAAGCTGAGGGTGTGTTTACTGTCTTCTTATATTCTATATTTATGTATTTTGCATCCATTCATCATAGGGCCAATTACATTAAGTTTTCTTATTTTTGTATTCTTGATGCTCTGGCATTTGTGGCGTTGCTGGCTGGGGAGAGATTGCCCCTTATAAGTACCCCCAGAGATAACAAAGGGAGCCAGGAACACACTTCTCATTTGCAAAGCAATAAATCGCAAATCTACCGTGCCAGCCACCTTACCTAACTCTCACACACCAAGCTAATGTTCATCCTGCCCTAAATTATCCCCAGGGGCAGCTACCAGCAACTAGAAACTATCCCAATAGACCAAAGGCTACTGGAATTATTCACACTAGCCAATCCTAAACTATTTACTCTGCCCTGCCTGGCGTTTCCTGTAGAAACCCCAATAAAGGCTTTGGCCTAGGCTTTCCCCTCACTCCTGATTCTGCCTCTTGACCAAAATGTGATGCTTCCTCTGTGGCCCTGCCTGCATGGTACGGCATGCCCCCTTCTTTAGGAAACATTAAGTAACAAAAGTCTTATTTCAATGGCATTAGCCCCTTTGTGTTGTCTCTTAGGGTACCTCTACACACTAAAATCCTGTGGGTACAAATAATGATAATAATATTAATGAAATGGAAAAGATTCTGATTAAAAAGCTTGATAGGCAGGCTGAGTTTTTAAAGATCTTAACCAAAAGTTTAAATGCATTCAATCCTTTTGGATGCATAGAAATTAGAGAAGGTGAGGTTAAATTAGGAAAGTGCTGAACCATACAAGAAACCCAAATGTCTGAAATTTTCTTTGGATAGGAACAATAGTGAATAAAGCTGGGCATTCCACCTGTGCTTGAAGCTCACACTTCCTAAAGCTGATCTGGAGGATCTAACAGGGCCTAAGCACTCATATATACCTACTACTTCTACCAGGAAAGGACATAATCTTAAATCAATCATATGACTGAGAACACACAACGGTACAGCCACCCTGAAAGACAGTTTGGTAGTTTCTTACAAGGCTAAACATAGTGGTACAATATAATCCAGCAGCCATGCTCCTAGAGGTATTTTTACCTACATGAGTTAAAACTTATGTCCACCCAAAATTCTACACTTGAATGTTTAAAGCAGCTTTATTTATAATAGCCAAAAGTTAGAAGTAACCAAGATGTTCTTCAATAGATGAATGGATAAATGAACTGGTACATATGATGAAGTGTTATTCAATAATAAAAAAATGAGCTACTAAGCCACAGAAAAAATGCTGCTAAATGAAAAAGGCCAGTCTGAAAGGGCTATGTGGTATGGCATTTTGGAAAAGATTAAAGAAACTACAGAGAGACAGTAAAAAGATCAGAGGGTGCCAGGGTTTAGGGGGAGTGAAAGAAGAATGAAAAAGTAAAGCACAGGGGATTTTTAGGGCACTGAGACTATTCTGAATGATACTGTAATGGTGATAACTTAACATTATGCATATGTCGAAACCCACAGAACTGTTGTACATCACCAAGAGTGAACCCTAATATAAACTATGGACCTTATTTAATAATAATGCATCAATATTGGTTCATTGGTTTTAATAAATGTATTATACTAATATAAGGTGTTAATATAATAATAGAGGAAACTGTGCCGAAGAGGTGGTATATGAAAACCCTATATTGTTTGCGCAATTTTTTTTTTTTTTTTTTAAGACAGGGTCTCACTCTGTCACCTGAGCTAGAGTGTAGTGGCGTCATCACAGCTCACTGCAACCTCAAACTCCTGAGCTCAAGTGATACTCCTGCCCCAGCCTCCCAAGTAGCTGGGACTACAGGTGCATACCACCATGCCTGGCTAATTTTTTCTATTTTTTGTAAAGAGAGGCTCTCGCTCTTGCTCAGGCTGGTCTCAAACTCCCAGCCTCAAGCAATCCTCCCACTTTGGCTTCCCAGAGTCCTAGGATTATAGGCATGAACCACCATGCCCAGCTTCAATTTTTCTTATAAGCCTAAAATGTCTCTAAAGATAAAGTCTGTTAATTAAAAAGGCAGGGCAGGGATTCCACAAACACAAAAAAAGGTTCAAAAGCTGCCAGTTGAAAGGAATGATGAATGGTCCACTGCAACTTTTCTAAAAGCAAAAGTGATGCTTGGAGGGATTTCCTCTAGTACAAGTCATAAACCAAAAGACCCACTATGTGTAATACGATATAGTAGCAAATATGTTTACTGCGTTAAACCAGAAAATATTTATGAGCAGATAGGTAATCTTAATAGCCAACTACAAGGAAATTAATTTGATTCCAAGAGGTAGAACAGAAATCATCCCATATAGGATGATATTCCCAAGAAAGTCAAGACAAGGGATAAAATATCTGCTATCCCAAATTTTTAACATCATGCTTGTATGTGATACTTCCTTCCTGTCAGGAACACTCTTTTAGTTTGCTGCTTACTCCAGGCACCGACCAGGTGGCGTTATATCTCCATAGGCAAGCTCTACCTTGGCATACCAGTAAGTTCTTCCAGTTAAGACAAAGAAATGTCTGCTGTCGGGTTCACTCCCCTCTTACCTCTAATTGTTATGTATTTTGTATAGTCCCTTACATTCTACCATAGCTATTAGTCCACACTCCTGGAATTACACTTTAATATGCATCCCTCACAACTATCTTCTAAGTTTTCTGATCCACTGCTTATGTAACAATCTCTATTGATTTAAATACTGACTGGGATATCTATAGTTTCTTCAGTCTTTTAAACATTTATTGAGCGCTTCAATTCAGATTCAGCAAACATTGACTGAGCTCCTTCAGGCTCATTTCATCCCCATAGCTAGCTACCCTAAGAAGATATTATTACCTCCATTTTCTAGAGAAGCAAACATACTCAGAGTAGTTAAATAACTTGTCTTAGGCCCCTGAAATCAAATCCAAATCTATCAACCAAGTTCAGTGCTTTTTCCACTGATCTTTAGCTCTCTCCCTATCAAACTACAAGGTACTCTCCCAGTTAGAATTTAAGGCTTTACGCCACCTTCTGAAATGTTTTTCTTTTTTTTTTTTTTTACCCTACCAAAAAACCTGTTTTCTATCCTTACTGACCCTACCAGATCGATCCTTCAAATCTTGCCAGTAGGTTCTTCTATTCCCAGATACTTTCCCTATATCCATCTATAACACTACTAATACATGACAGCCATGGTGTTCTCAAGATTTCCAGAAAATTCTGCCAACAGAATCTCCTTTATGGGGGAAGGACAGAAGTAAGTATTGAGAGGGCATTATTGTGTTGTTTCAGTCTGTTGTCTTCCCCTTAACAGAATATATGACTATAGCAACTACATCAATGTACTATAATTAACTGCTTAATAGATTCTTTTATGCATTAGACTATATGAAACTAGTGACTGGCCAGAGGCAACAAATGATAACTGAAGACACTGTGAGAGCCTCATAAGGTAAATATATACATGCCCCATCTATTATTTTTGTGGGTAAAAAAGATCTTAACAGACTTAAATTTGATGATGAAAAGCAAGTTAGTAAAATGAAGTTGCTGCTAAAAGCTATCTGAGCGCATATAAAACTTAAAACCAGGATACAACACTTTTTATGCCACGTTTACATAAACAGAAAAATTTAGAACCCAAGCCAATTGCTACTGATTTTTTCAATAGTAGTAGCCCCTTATCTTATAATTATTCACTATAGGTATTGTTTGTAAAGTAACAAAATGTGATTTTTTTTTGAGTTTCCCAAGGAGGCAGTATGAGTAATGGTTAGCAGCAGAAGTTTTTTTGAAATCTGAAACATGTTATTTAGCCTTTCTGAAACTCATTTTGTTTTATCTGCAAAATAAGGACAGGTATATCTACCTCACAGGATTTTTGGGAGAATTAAATGAGATCATAAAGTTCTTATAACAATGTCTGGTACACTTTGAGCACCCAAACTGTTCCTTCTCCTCCTCATTATTATTCATTATGTCCTTAGTCTTTGTTTCCTCATCTACCTTACTAAAATACCTACAGTATACAACAGTTGTGAGAATTAAGCACATTGCCTTAAACATAATAGATACTTATGCAAGCCCATTATTCCCATTCCTTTAGAATTACTGGTGGAATGATGAGTCAACGCAACCACAGATCGACCTTTTTAAAACCCTGGGTTGGGGAAAAATATATTAGCTTTTCAAGAATTGTGCATTTGCTTTTGAAAGGGAGAATCTTATGAGGAGAGGAGAGTGGGAAGAAAAAGAAAATAAAGTTTTATTACTGTATAATGTAGGCAGTCATTTAATTGCATAATTAACTCAATTTCATAATGACTTGAAGTAATGATTTATATTAACTTTTAAGGTACAAGGTTAAACTTAGTTAAAAAAAAAAACCCTCAAGGACTAGCACATTATGTGTCTAAAAGAAAACAAAAACAACTTAATGGCAACTAAATACATACAGAAATTTGACCATAACTAGGTAGACATTTTAGAAGCAACTTCAAAAAGAGTATCATTATTTTATCATCTTATAAAATTAAAACAACATTTTCAACTGGAGTTTAAAACAGAAATTAACAGAAACCTACTACTGTGAAGTTTAATTCTGTTTTAAATTTTGCATACTTCTGAAAGAAATATATGTGTAACAGACATAAAGAAATATAGATTTCATTTTCCTTACCTGTTGTGTTCCATCTGCACTTACGATAGGGGCAGACAGAAGAGAAATATCACTACTTAAAATCTGAGTTGTATCCAGTAGCGGTGGATGTTCTGCCATTATCAATAAGACATTAATATATTGGATAACGCTCCAACTCTGAAAAACAAGAATATATAGCCATTGTGTATACATCTCTAAATTATATTAAAATACAATACATTCAAGATTTGACTCATTCTTTAACCTAAAGAGATATTCCTGTCAAAGGAAATTCTGCAATATTCTGTTGACTACTTTTTTTCAGTCAACAGACCATTTAAGGAAATATATTTCTTACGACCTAACCAACTGTCTAAGTAGTCAATAAATTAAGATACATTAAGGCTAATATTAATATATCAGCAGCCTCTATTTAATTCCATGTCCATCTGTCTCTCCACCCTTCCATCTCTACATAATATTTATTTAACCACTGCTGCTTAATCTAAACACTGGGATAGGCACTGGGAAATACAATGATTGAGCAAGGCAACCCTATCACTGATGTTTTTTCCTATGAGCAGACAAGGTAATGATCGAGACCTAATCCCCTCATCACCCTATCTGTCTCGAGGAACTACATTACTCAGACAGAGCACAATGGTAGAAAAATTTGTTCAGAATTAAGATAAGAACCTTCAGGTTTTAAGTTCTTATCTTACTTGCTTATTTATTACTCTTTTTTAAGTGATACCTATACTTTATAATAAATCAAATCATTTCAGTGATAAAATCCCATATATATAGAAGTCTTTAACTGTAGACATTTACATAAAAAGACTTGATATAGGCAACATTAGTTTGTATCATATATAACATAACTAATAAAATATCAGCAAATTACATTTCAAGATGAGCAAATTGGCACAATCATAAACTTTACTGAATCTATACTGAAAAGTAAAATAAACATTTTTGGATGCTTACAGCATTCTATAATTCAGTAGTGTCAAGCTATCTAACTTTTATAAGAGATTAAATTCATTTATTTAAAAATCTTGAATCTGCAGAAACAGGTTAATTTAACTCAAAAGTAATTTTTCATTTAGATATATAAAAACTACTATAAGATTTTTTAAAATATTTAATACAGGCATCTACTTCAGTATTTCCTACTTAAGATCACAGTATGAAATATTCTATATTATTTAACTGTCTCATGAAAATGCATGCCATTTAAATATCATGTTTATATAAAATATATAAAGGCAAATCTAGCTTCTGGCATAATCTGTATTGCTAAATTCCTTAAAGTCCAATAAAATCACTAAGTACTTTAAATCGTGTCAAATAATGTTATTCTGTGGAACATACAAAGAATTATAAGAAAGGAAAGAGTCAATGTATTATTTATTATTCTTGCATGTTACTTAAGTTAGTCTAAAAAGAAACATTTCCAGGAAACTAACTTGAGAGTAGTAAGAAAAGATTTGTAAGTCAGTCAATTTTCTTAATTTTGAGCCACTTAAATTTTATCATTGTATTCTATTTGTAATATTCTACATAAAATGCTCAGCTAAAAACGTAGACAACCATTACTTAAATTTTAGAATGCAACACTGAGGACATAACCACAGTTTGATTTCAAGAGATGGACCGAAAGCTTTACAAATAGAAATACAGATTTCTTCTGAAATTTCAAATTAATATAGAGGTTGGGTGTGGAGCCACATGCTATGTTTTAATATTACTATTCCACTTACAGCATTAATTTTTAAAAATACAACACAGCAAAGTTTCATTTATGAATTGGTTTCTTGTATGGCCATATTCATCACACTATATGCAAAGTGGCTGGTTTTATTTAAGCTTGCAAATTGCAAAGTTCTGCCCTGCAACTCAAATGTTGCACTTAGAAACCTAGAAATTCCTTTCATTTCTTGTGTAGAGAACACTACCAGCTTCTTCTTTCAATCAATTTTTTTAATTTTATTATTACTCACTTTCTACTTTCTATCCTCATCTTATCTTGTGACCACAAACATCCTCTTGGTTTTAGCTATGCATGCATTTTTGTTTGTTTTTTATAATGTAATATTTGATATATACAGACAAAGAGTGTAGAAATGATTTGTAGCATTTGTTAATGTTGGTAAAGACCTCCTCTTCCCCCTCCATAGTCCACTTCAAGCTACCAGTAGTTTAAAAGTTGTCCTGCAAATTCCTGAATTTTGAACACCCAACTTTTATATATAAGATGGCTTCTGGCATATCAATATCTATATCTATATATCAACATTAAACTATTTATGTAGTTATATAAACATTTGGGGAATCTAGGTGAAAAAAATCTGGGTATCTTTGTACTATTTTTGCAACTTTTTTTTATAAGTCTGAAATCTTAAAAATTAAGATTTGTAGGATTGTCAAATTAAACAATATTTTTAAAAAATGCCAGCTA
Organism: Indri indri; assembly: GCA_004363605.1. Classification (NCBI taxonomy): domain Eukaryota; kingdom Metazoa; phylum Chordata; class Mammalia; order Primates; family Indriidae; genus Indri; species Indri indri. The sequence goes on from RJWJ010004187.1 coordinate 63,748, forward strand.
GATTGAAGATCTGAATGTAAAAAGTAAAACAAAAAAACTTCTAAAGGATAATACTGAAGAATATCCTTATAACCTGAGACAGAGAAAGAATTTTTAAACACAGTATAAAATATATTTGTTAAACCATAAAGGAAAAAACCGATATATTGGACTTCATTAAAATTAAGAACTACAATTTACTTAAAAAATCCTTAAGATGATGAAAAGGTTAAGTCACAAACTGAGAGAAGATATTTACAACATACATAACTAACAAGAGCACAGATTTAGAATACTTATAGGCCTCCTATACATTGATTTAAAAAAAAATAGAAAAACGACAAGAGACTTGGATATACTCTTCACAGAAGTAGCAATTCAAAAGGCCAATAAACACATAAAAGGATTCTCAAATTCATTAATCACTAGGAAAAAGCTAATTAAAAATCATAATGATATATTGCCACACACACCCACTGGGATGATAAAAATGAAAAAGACTGACAAAATCAACAGGTAGTGATGCTACGGAGTAACTGGCAAATACATGGAGTGGGAATACAAACTTACAAAATCACTTAGAAAAAGTCTGATTTTATCTACCAAAGTTGAACATAGGCATATTCTATGACTCGATTATGATCCAGCTATTAGACTCTTAGAATATATTAATATCAAAAGACATGCATACACATATGTACCAAAAGACAAGTACAAGAAGGTTCATAACAGCATTACTTGTTAATTGCCCAAAAGTGTCAACAACCTAAATGTCCCTTATAAATAAATTGTGGCTGGTTCACTCATTGGAATATATACAGTAATGAAAATTAATGAGGTAGTGATACAGGGAACATGAATAAATCTCACAAACACAATGTTAGTGAAAAAGAAACAGAAGAATACATACTGCACAATTTTATTTACAGAAAGTTCAAAAACATAAAACCAACTTATGGTATTAAAAGTCAGAACAGAGGTTGCCTTTGGGAATAGCAACGGATGGGGACATGGGAGAGGCATGAAGGCAGTTTCTGGGGTGATGGCACCGTTCTATGTCTTGACCAGACAGATGATGACTACCATTAAGTTACTCATTGAGCTGTATAGCGGTATAATGATTATGTATGCACTTCTCTGTGTATAAGATACTTCAATAATTTCCTTTTTTAAGACAGGTTCTTGCTCTGTCGCCTAGGCTGGAGTGCAGTGGCACAATCATAGCTCACTGTAACCTTGAACACCTGGGCTCAAGTGATCCTCCTGCCTAATTTTTTTTTTATTTTTTGTAGAGACAGAGTCTAGTTAGGTTTCCCAGGCTGGTCTCAAAACTCCTGGGCTCAAGCGATCCTCCCACCTCAGCCTCTTCCTAAAGTGCTGGGAGTACAGATGTAAGCTACCATGCCCAGCCTAAAATTATTCTTGAAGTTAAAATTACGATTATTTCAACTGATGTGGAAAAACATTTGACAAATTCAACACCCCTTCAAATAAAAACACTCAATAAATGAGAAATGGAAGGAGTCTACCGCAACATGATAAAGGCCGTATATGAAAAACCCACAGGGAAGATCATACTCAACAGTGAAAGACTGAAAGCTTTTTCTCCAAGATCAGGAACAAAGCAAGGATGCCTACTTTTGCCACTTGTATTCAACACAGTACTGGAAGTTCTAGTCAGAGTAACTGGGCAAGAAAAAGAAATAAAAACCATCTATATTAGAAAGAAAGAAGTAAAATTATCTCTGTTAACAGATGATATAATCTTATACATAAAAGACCCTAAAGATTTAAAACAAAAAAACTGTTACAACTAATAAACAAATTTAGTAAAGTTCCAGGATACAAAATCAAAACACAAAAATCAGTTGGGTTTCTATACACTAACAATGAACAATCTGAAAAAGAAATTAAGAAAACAATTATATTTATAATGGCATCAGAAAGAATAAAATATTTAGGAATAAACCTAATCAAGGAGGTAAAAGACTTGTACATTGAAAACTACAAAATACTACTGAAAGAAATCAAAGACACAAATAAATGCGAAGACATCCCAGGTTAGTTTATTGAAAAGTTACGTATTGTTAAGATGTCTGTACTACCCAAAGCAATCTACAGGTTCAACACAATTCCTACTAAAATCCCAATAACATTTTTTACATAAATAGAAAAATTTATCCTAAAATTCATATGATATCTCAAGGGATCCCAAATAGCCAAAACAATGTTAATAGAGAACAAAGTTAAAGGGCTCACACTTTCTGATTTCAAAACATATTACAAAGTTACAGTAATCAAAACAGTGTGGTATTTGCATAAAGGGAGACAAATAGACCAGTGAAATAGAATACAGAGCCCAGAAATAGACCCTTAGCATATATTGCCAAATAATCTTTGACAAGGGTGCCAAGACCACTCAATGGAGACAGTCTCTTCAACAAATGGAAATAAAAAACAGCATCTACACGCAAAAGAATGAAGTTGGACTCATTGTACACTGCACATAAAAATTAACTCAAAATGGATTAAAGATCCAAACATAAAAACTAAAAGTATACAACTCCTAGAAGAAAGCATAGGGGTTAGTACCAAAGGTATCAGAAGAAAAATAAAAAGAAAGAAAACATGGAGGAAAAGCTTCATGTTATCAGACTTGGCAATGATTTCTTGGATATGACAGCAAAGTACACACAACAAACAAACGGGACTTCATCAAACTCAGAAATTTTTAGGACAGAATCAGAGGACACAATTCAACAGAGTGAAAAAGCAACCTATGGAGTGGCAGAAAACATTTGCAAACTCTGTTAGCTTGGGCTGCTATTAAAAAAAAAAACAACACTGACTGGGTGGTTTAAACAATAGTATTTATTTGCCATAGTTCTGGAGGCTGGGAAGTACAAGATCTAGCTGGTAGCAGATTTGGTTCTTGGTGAGGACCCTCTTCTTGTCTTTCAGATGGCTGTCTTCTCACTGTATCCTCACAAGACAGAGAGAGAATGCTCTGGTATCTCTTGCTCATCTTATAAAAACCTTAATCATGGAGTATTCACCCTCGTGACCTCATCTAAGCCTACTTATTTCCCATAATTATCTCTCAAAGTCCCCACCTCCTAATACTGTCACATTGAGGGTTAGGGCTTCAACATATCAATTTTGGAGAGACACAAATATTTAGTCCATAACATTACACCCCTGGCCTCCCAAAATTAATGTCCTTTTCATTCCATCCCAACAGCACCCAAAGTCTTAACTCATTCCAGCATCAACTCTAAAAGTCCAAAGTCTCAGCTAAATATAATCTAAATCAGATATGAATGAAACTTTAGGTATGTTTCATCCTGAGGCAAAATTCCTCTCAAGCTTTGAACCTGTGAAACCAGGTAAGCTATGTGCTTACAAAATATAATACAATGGTGGGGCAGGCATAGGACAGATATTTCCATTCCAAAAGGGAGAAATCACAATTAAGAAAAGGGTGACAAGTCCCCAGCAAGTCCAAAACCTAGCAAGGCAAATACACAAGGCAAATACCATTAGATCTTAAGGCTCTAGAATAATCATTTTTGATTCAATGCTCTGCTTTCCAGACCTACTAGGGCAGCAGTTGCACCTTCCAGAAACATTGGAATGGCAGTATCACCCCATGGGTCAGTGGTGTGGACCATCCCTTCTGCCCAGGTGGCTCCCTGCTGGGGGGCCCTCCTGCCTTTTAAAACCAAGGCAGAGGCAGCCTTCCTCCCTAGGCCTGGTCACTTTAGGCCTGTAATGGGAATAGCAGCCCTGATGATCTCTGAATTGCTTTTGGAGTACTTCTTCCCTTTTCTTAAAGGACAAGGCACAGCCTTTCTTCATTCCATCCCATGTTCTCTTTTAATACCAGCTGGCAGCAGTTCTGCTAGTATTAATTCCTTCTCTATTCCTGGCTTCTGTTGAGATGGCTGATTAGGTCCATGGTTCACATTCACACTAATTTCTTTATCAAATGGTCAGTCAGCCACACCCTTGTGTTCTCTTCCAAACATCCTTTCTCATTTTTGCAATACGAACAAGTTGAGAATTTTCCAAATCTTTAAATTCTGATTCCTTTTTGTTTAATAATTCTTTCTTCAATTCATTTCTCTCTTCTCACATTTTACTACAGGATGAGATCCCTTATCAGAAATGCTTGGGACCGGAGGGGTTTTGGATTTCAGAATATTTGCATAGACATAGTGAAGTATCTTGGGGATGGAACCCAAGTACAAACACAAAATTCATTTATGTTTCATATACACTTTATACATATAGCCTGAGGTAATTGTATACAATATTTTAAATAATTTTGTGCATCAAAGTTTTGACTGTTTTAACTGCAACCCATTACATGAAGTCAGATTTAGAATTTTCCACTTGTGGTATCATGTAAGCATTCAAAAGTTTTACATTTTGGAGTATTTTCGATTTTGAGTTTTCAGATTAGGGATGCTCAACCTGTGTAAGCAGTGAAGAGAAACCAAGCCATTCCCATTCAACACTTTGCTTAGAAATGTCCTTAGCAAAATATTCAATTTCATACTTCACAAGTTCCACCTTCTATAAAATACTAAAACATGAACACAATTCAGCCAAGTTCTTTGGCACTTTATAACAAGGATCACCTTTTCTCCATTGTTCAATGACTTGTTCCTTGTTTCCATCTGAGACCTCATCAGAAGGCCTTTACTGCCCATGTTTATACCAACATTCTGTTCATGACTATTTAGGTGTCCTCTAAGAAAATGGAGGCTTTCTCTCCAACTCTTTTTTTGTGAGCCCTCACCAGAACTGCCTTTCGCAGTCCCTTCATAGCAATCTTGGCTTTTTTTAGCATGCACCTCAACACTTTTGCAGCTCCTATCCATTACCCAGTTCCAAAGTCACTTCCATTTTTAGGTATTTGTTACTGCAGTCCCCCATTTCTTGGTACCAATTACTGTCTTACTTGGCTTGGGCTATTATAACAAAATCCCATATTGTTGGTGGCTTAAACTATAGAAATTATTTCCAGCAGTGCTGGAGGTCAAAGAAGTACAAGATCAGGGTGCCAGCATGGTTGGGTTCTTGGTGAGAGCTCTCTTTCTGGCTTTCAAATGGCCACCTTCTCCTTGTATTCTCACATGGTGGAGAGCAAGTAAGCGCCAGTCTCTTCTTGTAAGGACACTAATCCCATCAAGGGGCCCCACTCTTGCGATCTCAATCTAAATCAGAGTATCTCCCAACAACCCTCCTCCCTCAAATACCATCGCATTGAGGGTTAGGGCTCAACATATGAAGTTTGATGGGACACAAACGTTCAGTCCATAACAGTATAGAAACAGTACTGTATTTTCTCACTTTGTCAATGCTGTAATTCTGAATCTGTTCTAGTTTCCTTATTCATGTATTCTGCCAGTTTTTCTTCCTTAAATTTGTCATTCATATCCATCCATTCTACCTAAATCTGTCCTATTCGAAGAATGCTGTTGTTATAATGACAATAACTTAGACCTAGAATCTAAGGTAGATAGCTCATGAGAATGAGCCTGGCCTGGGGTTTGAAATTTAAGCTTTTCTTGCCTAAAAAGCATGTGGGAAAATGCAAAGCAGGATTACTCCTTGGATAACAGCCACAGAATAATGGAGGAATCCATAGAAAAAATATGTACATTTAGATTGAGAAATCCAATGTATCTTTCTGGTCTTTTGATAAGTCTAATTCAATGAAGCTAAAAATTACAGGATTTCAAGGCCCTGTCTGAAACCACAAGACTATCATATCCAGTTGTCCCTTGGCCCTGGGGAATTGGTTCCAGTTCTCTCCCTGCCAAATTTCGGTATTTTGGATACCAAAATCCACAGAAGCTCAAGTCCCTCATATAAAATGGTGTAGTATTTGCATATAATCTACATATATCCTCCTGTATACTTTAAATGCACTTTAAGTTTACTTATAATACCTAATACAATGTAAATGCTATGTAAATAGTTGTTATACTGTATTGTTCAGGGAATAATGACACAAAAAAGGTCTGTACATGTTTAGTACAGATGCAATCATCCATTTCTTTTGTTCGAATATTTTTGATTCACTATTGATTGACTCCACAGATGTGGAACTGCATAGATATGGAGGGCTGACTTTTCTCCAAAGAGTTTTAGTATTGCATTTAACTCCAGAATTTAGGAGTATTTAAAGATATACATATGAACAAAATATGAGGTAAAAATATTAAAATTACAATGGCAATTGTATCAAGATGGTGGGATTATGTTGATTTTTTTTTCTTTTCTGTATTTCCCAAAGTTTTTTGTAATGTGGATACAGGTATACCACTGACTCCCATCCAAATACTAACCAGGCCCAACCCTGCTTAGCTTCCAAAATCAGATGAGACTGGGCACATTCAGGGTGGTATGGCCATAGATAACCACTACCATCAAAATTTTGATTTAAAAATTAACAGTCAGTGTTGAAGAGCCATGGGTAACCAGACACATTTGGCTTATCAACCATCTAAGTACTCTTTTAGGAAAATTTCAATAAATTTTGCTTGAACTTGGACTTTATCCAAATTACTAATTCATCTCATGAACTGATACCCTGAAATGTATTTTTCTATTTAGACCTCTGCTTCATTTTTAATTTTTGAATTTTTTATCTTCTAAACTTGACTACATTAGATTAAAAAAGGCATTTTAAATCACCTGTAGTGGAATTTCCTGAGATGAAAGTCACGGGAGTCATTCTGCAAAATCATCCTATCATTTCTTATCGGAAACCTAAAACAAATATTTCACAGATTTTATATAACAATAAGAACAGGATATTAGATTATTTTATATTTTTTTGCAAGACTAATTAATTCTTTGAATTACACTCTTTCACATTAACTGTACTCCAGAAAAATGGTTCTTATTAAATGCATTATTTCAGTTCACCTTAAATTTCCACATCTTAATTTGAATTTTTATGAAGATATAATGGGTAATTTTCCTTTTTTCTTCTATATTTATAAAAGAAATTTATATTCACAGAGAAAGTAAGAGGGGAACAGAAGGATGGTGAGGAGAGAGGGTTATCAATCATTTTAAATGATATATAATAGAATAAAAAATAAGACATGACTTTATCATTCAAAAGACTTATCATTATCCTGCTCTTTGTTTTTCTTTCTGTCCCCAGTGCTCACTTTTTCATTTCTTTGGACATTGGAGGTACAAAAGAAACACTGGTACAAGATTTAGTACCAGAAAAGACTGCAACTAAGAGTATTATCCTTAAAAAAAAAATAGAGGCAGTCCTCAACTAAGAAATAGGCTGCCTTCCAACATTTCATTAGAGGTTAAGATATATCTGGAAAATATTTCCCCATAGAAACATTGTAATAAGTAATAACTAGGTTCTCAGAGCATGCTGTAAAAGTTAAATTTAACCTGCATCTTTTTCTTAAAATCTTTTTATTGTAGAAAATTTCAAACATAAACCAAAATAAACACAACAGTGTAATGAACCCAATGTACTCATCACCCCACTTCAACCATTTCAACACATAGCTAGTCTAGTTTCATCTATTCTAGCTCCCACTTCTCTCTGTCTTGTAGTGTTCTGAAACATATGCAGGACATTCCATAACTGCATTTGCAAATATTTCAGTGTGTATCTCCGAAAGATAAGGACTTATTTTTTTAATATAACCACAAACTATTACCATGCATACAAATTAATGATTACTTAAATCATCAAATATGCAATCAGTGTTCAAATTTTGTCTTACTTTTATTAAAATTTGTTTGAATCACGATTCATATTAGATGCACATACCACTGTTTGCCATGTCTTTTAAAACCTCTTTTAACGTAAGAATTATCCATTTATTATGACTTAGATAATAAAACGTTTTAAAAACCACTAATATGTGTCTGTCCTTAAAAAGTGACATAAATATCATATAGAACTGACAAACCTTTGCATCTTGAGATTTCATGAGTCAATCAATGGAGGTAATTTAAGAACATTAGCAAGATCACATTTTAATACTCTATTTTGACTGGAAAATATCAAATAGCCAATTTCTAAGATTAACAAATGTAGTATCAATATAGTGAAACATAGTCTTCCACAGCTTTATTATAATTGTTGTTAAGATACTAAAATTTCATTACCATCCACTATTATTTCATCTAAGAGGACATTCTGGGCACATTTCACTTCCTTGTACAAAAATTTAGAAAGGAGTCATGTAAGGATTTTATATATTATGAAAATTTTCAAACATACAGGAAAGCTGAAATAATTGAACAGTAAACACCCATATAATTGCCATCTAGTTTCTAAAATTGACATTTTTCTTATCACATGTATTCTTCTACCCAACTTTTTTTTGATACACTTCAAACTTGCAGATATCGGTACACTTCGCCCCTGAACACTTCTGCATGTGTAACTGGAATTGTTTAGTTTTTTTAAAGAAATAAAATTTACATATGATGAAATGCCCAAATCTTAAGTGTGCTATTATGTGAGATTTTTTGAAATGAATTCTACCACTACCAGTATCAAAGTATCTAAAGTCCTATTGTTGCTCTAAGACCATGGTCTTCAAACACTGGCATGCATCAGAATCATCCACAGGGCTCATTAAAGCACAGATTGCTAGGCCACACATCTGGAGTTCTGATTCAATAGGTGCATGGTACAGCACAGTAATTCATATTTCTAATAAGTTCCCAGGTTAGACTGTGCTGCTAGTCCCAGGACCATACAAATCTAAGACTAAACTAATTTTTATGTAAGTATTAACTGATAAAGAAAACATCCAAGTTGATAACAACGTAAGTTATACTCATTCTTGAAGGCCCCCATTCCAAACGTGCATAAATTCTAGTCCTTTAACCAGAAACAGATAAAAATAGTTGCCCAGAGGAGAAGAAAGTGTCCGTAATCAAGAATTTGAAATTATCTTTGGATAGTTACAATATGCCATACTATACTCAGATTGAAATTGCTACTTCTTATAGGTTAAAAAAAAATGGAAATTTTAAAACGTTCTTGGGAAATGGCAGAGTAATGAGTTAAATGTAATAAAAAACATGCATTACGCACTTACAATATATCAACTACTTTTGATTTTTAAAGTAACTTTATTGAGGTATAAGGGATATATATCAAATTGCACATGTTTAAAGTGTACAATTTGATAAATTTTGACACTTGAATATACCTGTGAAACTATTAGCACAATCAATATAATGAACCTACCCATCACCCTCCAAATTTTCCTATCCATTTGTAATTTCTATTTGTAATTACTATCCATTTGTAATTCTAGCCTTTGCATTTCCATAATGACTAATGATATATGTGATAATTGGCCATCCACATATCTTTTTGGTTATCTGTTCAATTCTTTTGCCCATTTTGTTACTCAGTTTTCTTCTTATTACTGAGTTTTGCTAGTGCTTTATATATTCTGGATATAAGTCCTTTATCAGATAAGTGATTTGCAAATATTTTTCTCCCAGTCTGTGCCTTATTTTGACATTCTCTTACCAATGTCTTTGAAGAGCAGAAGTTTTAAATGATGATGTTCAGTTTATCAATTTGCTATTTTATGAATGGCACTTTTGGTGCTGTATCTAGGAAAACTTTACTTAATCCAAGGTCACAAAGATTTTCTCTGATGTTTTCTTCAAGAAATTTTTAATTTCAGGCTTTACATTCTACTTGTTCTATTAATTATTGACATAACAGTATTAAGATTGCTGCTAAAACTGCATATTTGTGTACATGGTCCTTGACTTACGGTTCAACTTACAATTTTTTGACATTAATGATAGTGCAAAAGCAATATGCATTTAGTAGAAACCTTACATTGAGTACTCATACAATCATTCTGTTTTTCACTTTCAGTATAGTATTCAATAAACTACATGAAATATTCAGTACTTTATTATAAATTAGGCTTTGTATTAGATGATTTTGCCCAACTGTAGGATAATATTAAGTGATATAAGCACATTTAAGGTAGGCTAGGCTGAGTTATGATGTTAAGCAGGTTAGGTGGATTAAATGCATTTCTGACTTATGAAATTTTTAACTTATGGGTTTATTGGGACATACCCCCATCATAAGTCAAAGAGCTTCTGTATTTCTCTTTGAAGTTCTATCATGTCTTTGAAGCTCTTTTATTAGATGCATAAAAATTTAGGATTGTATGCCCTCTTAATGAATTAATCTCTTTATTATTATTAAATAACCCTCTTTATCCCTGATAATATTCTTTGTTCTGTCACCTAACTTCTGATCTAATATAGTGATCCCAGCTTTCTCTTAGTGTTGGTATGGTATAAGTTATATATGTGTCTTTATGTTTAAAGTGGATTTCTTATAGATGTGATATACTTGGGTCTTGATATCAAAAAATCTAATCCAATAATCCCTGTCTTTTAATTGTGGTGTTTATACCATTTATATGTAATGTGATTGTTGATATGATTGGGTTTACATCTACCATCTTCTTGTTTGCTATTTATTCTATATGTCAGTGCTACCCAACCTTTTTGGCACCAGGGATCAGTTTTATGGAAGATAATTTTTCCATGGGGTGGGGGGAGGTAGAGTTCAGGTGGTGATGCACCCAGTGTTCTTTGTTCCCTTTTCCCACTTTATCAGCTTTGTTTTGGATTATTTCTTACTATACCATTTTATCTGTCTTGTTTGCTTATAGGCTATAATTCTGTTTTGTTGCTTTAGTGTTTCCTTTATGGTTTATAATGCATGTCTTTTACTTATCAGTCTATGTTCAAGTAATTTTATATTACTTCAAGTATAAGTATTAGAACCTTACAACAATAAATCTGCAATTTCTCCCCTTTTGGGCTTTTTGCTATTATTGTACATTTAACTTTTACATATGTTGTAAAACCTACAATCATTGTCATCATTTTTATGTTAAACAGTCAACTGTCTTTTAAAGATGTTTAAATAATAAGAAAAATATCGTACATATATTTGCCCATGTAGTTATCATTGCTGGTACTCTGAATTCCTTGTGTAGGTCAAGGTTCCCATGTGGTTTAATTTTCCTTCTGCTTGAAGGACTCCACTTAACATGTCTTTTAGTGCAGTACCAAAAGTGATGAATTCTTTCAGCTTTTGTATGTTTGAAATCTTTATTTTGCCTTTGTTTTTGAAAGAGTTTCATCGGGCAAAAAATCCTAGGTTGACAGTTTTTTAAAAAATGTTTTAAAGATATTGCTCTATTGTCTTCTAGCTTACATTGTTTCTGATGGGAGATCAGATGTGACCCGTGTCTTTGTTCTGTTTCCCTTTGGCTGCTTTTAGGATTTTTTTTTCTCTTTATCACTTAAGTGATTTGATTATGATGTTCCTTAGTACAGTTTTACTCATCTTTCTTATGCTTATTGGTCTATAAATTTAATTTGGAAAATTGTGGATCATTATTTCTCCAAATACTTTGCTGATTCATCTGTTAAAAAAATTCTCTTTTATTTCTGTTTTATTTTATATAGTTTCTATTGCTATGTCTTTATGTCCACTAATCTTTTCTTCAACAATATCGAACATGCCTTTAAGTCCATCTAGTGTGTCTTATCTCTGACGCTGTAATATTTATCTAAAAGATATCTCTACTTAACATGTTCAATCTTTCCTTTGGCTTCTCCAACAGTCACAACTGTTTTAATGATTATTAATTCATCTTGTGTGTCATTTGAAGGCTACTTTCAAGTGATTGGTTTTTCTCCTCATTATGGTTTATATTTTCCTTCTTTGCAAACTTAGTAATTTTAATTGAATGTCAGATATTATAAACATCACTTTCTTGGCTGTTGGATATTTTTGTATTTCTATAAATCATCTTGAGTTTTGTTCTGAGATGTGGCTAAGTGACTAGGAAATAGTTGGATCCTTTTGGGACGTGCTTTTAAGATGTGCTAGGCAGGCTCAGAGTTATATTTAGTCTATAGTCAATTTTTCCCCATTACTAAGGTAAGATTCTCCAGAGTACTCTCCCAAATGCTTTGTGAATTATGAGGCTTTCTACTCTGGCTAGCAAGAATAGGTAGTTTTTCTGGCCCTGCGTGAGCTTGAACACTGTTCTATACAATCCTTTCAGGTAGCTCTTTCCTCAGCCCTGGGTAGCATCCTTATGTGTATGCATTTATGAGTACTTGGCTGAATACTTAACGGGAACCTGCTCCAGATCTCTGAAGTCCTTTTTCTGTGCAGCTCTCCCTCTCTCTCTGATACTCTGCCCTGGAAACTTTAATTGCCTTGGACTTCCTGGACTGCCAGCTCTATTTCCTCACATCAGGAAGTCCACTGGAACTTAACTGGGTTCCCTCTTCCTCTGTTGTGTCCTGGAAACTTTCTCCAGGCAGTAAGCTGGGCCAGTCATAAGGCTTGCCTTGTTTTCCCCCTTTTGTTGCCTAATGTCTAATGCCTTTAGTACCACTGTTTCATGTATTGTGTCTAATTTTTTTAGTTGTTTCAGGCAGAAAAGTAAATCTAGTCCCTTTTACTCCATCTTGACAGGGACCTGAATTCACTACTCTTAATTTTTAATGCACCCAATGGACAGCAGAACGGTGAATAAATTTATCAGGAGTAGGACTCAAATGGCTATGCTTTAAAAGTATGATTTACTTAAAAGTATGGTACAGGGTTCACCACTAGAAGCCAGTGTAGTGTGCTCTTCATATGTCCTGAACTAACAGAAAAATTGAAGTTATTTATATTGGGCAAATGACACACAATTCCTTAGCTTTTATTTCTGTGTTAAGACTAAGAGTTACTTACTAGCAACTTGCAGAGTGAGTTCTTATTTGAATGTATTATCTGTAAACTAAAATTAATACATTTCTGGAGTATACTGAGGCCTCTAATTCAGCATTTTACTAAGACATTTGGCTGCCATGCAACACAGGATTCCCACAATTTGTCAGAATACTTTGTTATCCGTAGCTATATCATTACTGCTTTCTTCAAATGGTCCTGGTTTTCGTGCTGTCTTCAACTTGTCATGGTTTATAAGTCTGATAGCTTTTAGATATACATTATTATAAGCCTTTCAATTATAAATTACCACATTTTAGTTTTATCTCATATTCAATTTAGATTCTGGAGAAGTTTGTTTATTCCTACAGTGTACAATGATACATATCTACACTAACAATATTTTTGGCTTTACTTTTACCTTTGTTGCTAAAGTAGGTGTGTTTATAAATGTTCCAATTTGGCTTGTATGGTGACGCTTCATCAGTGATGTGCTGTTTATGAACTGATGCTATTTAAATAACTTACAATGTATTTTCATGTAATTGCAATCATATATTTTTATATATAGGGCAGTTATTATAGCCATAGTTTTGTAATGTAATAGGTTGAACCATATGAAATTGCCATTTAAGGTCAAAAACTTTACAGTATCAGCAATGTCATAAGGTTTAACCTAATAAAAGCAAGTATACATAATTCATAGTCTTATAAGGGAAACAATAATATATACAGATTGCTAGCAACAAATTACTATAAGTTACTTATCTTACTCTTCTCCAATTCCATTGTTCACTGGAAAGGCAGAAGGGGTAATATGAGTAAGATATGTGGTCCTCACTCTTTTATGCCCCCTAAGTAAAAGGAGGTTTTAAAAGGGAGGGGGCATTGAGAGCCACTGTCATTACCCTCCTTAGTCAGGTACACTGAATATAACTTAATTTAACTAAGCATTTAAAAGATACAACCCCCGTTTCCCTGCTAAGAAATTACACCTTAACACTAACACAAAAATCTTGTTAAAACAGACTTCAAAGGAAATCTTGATCAAAAATACAACACAGGTACATGCAGTTAGGAAACTATAGAAACAAAAGAGAAGGAATTGCTTTCAAGAAATCAACCCCAATCCATTAAAGCATTGGTAGTGTGCACATACGACTGATTTTTAAAAAAGTAACACCCTCTTAAACCCCATATACAGCTCTAGGTGTCTGATGTCTTCAAAGCACATAAGCTACATTTAGAGCCAAAAGGTAATTATACCTGGGACAATTCTATTTTCATCTCTAAATATTTTATTGCCCTTTTTAGAAATACTAGTTTTTATATTATAGATTGTTAACTTTGCTCTTTTACAATTTCAAATTCTTGATTACATCCATCAGAGTGACTTTACTGAAGGCCAAACCAGCAGTATCTGCATATTTTCTGGCCACAATAACACTGTGGCATCTAAGTTCACAACAGAAGGGTTTGAATTCCTGTGTAAAAGCTACTATATTACTACAAATTTACCATATTTAACATGTTTCCTTCATTAATTCCTTCCAAATAGAGAATTTTATCATAAGAAAATCAAAAAACATTTCCTTATTTTCCATAAGAAATTTGTCTGTAAAACCCAGTATTTTAAACCCATCTCTTTCGGAGCTGAGTAGACTCTTTGTTTATAAATCTATGATTATACCTGGGTTAAAAATTATTGCCTTTGGCCGGGCACACCTGTAATCCTGGCACTCTGGGAGGCCAAGGCGGGCGGATTGTTTGAGCTCAGGAGTTCGAAACCAGCCTGAGCAAGAGCGAGACCTCGCCCCTACTAAAAATAGAAAGAAATTAGCTGGACAACTAAAAATATATAGAAAAAATTAGCTGGGCATGGTGGCACATGACTGTAGTCCCAGCTACTCGGGAGGCTGAGGCAGAAGGATTGCTTGAGCCCAGGAGTTTGAGGTTGCTGTGAGCTAGGCTGACACCACGGCACTCTAGCCCAGGCAACACAGTGAGACTCTGTCTCAAAAAA